>NIPQ01109747.1:0-36923 GCA_002806875.1 Lepidotrigona ventralis hoosana | reverse complement strand
CAGAATTATTATTATTTGTGTTTAAACTGATATATCGTGTGATATATCGAGTTTAAATCGTGACATGTGGGCTATCCTGCCAGGAGCTTCAGAAATCCATACAAAGAATGGGTAAACTTCAAAGAGTCGGGCATTAAGGCGAACTGAAGAGCGGAGGAATACGGTCAATTGGAGAATTTGAGGATCGCGAAACAAGACATAATATCTTTCAATACTTACCGCCTGAATAAGGAAATTCCGTCATTCTCAGAGGACTGGGCATTAAGGCGAACTGAAGAGCGGAGGAATACGGTCAATTGGAGAATTTGAGGATCGCGAAACAAGACATAATATCTTTCAATACTTACCGCCTGAATAAGGAAATTCCGTCATTCTCAGAGGACAAGGATTAAGATAGTCTTGCTTATTAAACACTCGATGGCAAGATAAGCCAACAAGCCGTCAGTATGAATAGGCTTATGAATGAAACTAACAAAAATATAGAAACGACGCTGAAACTGATAGATGAAACTGATAATAGGAAAAGGCAAGAAATTGTAGAATAAATAAATAAACTCTATATTCATATAGACAATATGACGATAGCAGTCAATCAGTCGCGTCTAGTAAAAAGTGCAGCAAATGACCGACATTTTCAGGCGTAGATTAGAGTGACAGCGATAGAGAAAAAATAATTATAGCTAACCAAAAGAACGAAGATAAGAGAAATAGAGTTGCAAAAGCTGCAACGGTAATCCTTACGGTTAGAACGTTTGAAAGGCAAGATGATTTGGCAGTGGAAGATTTTATACAGGATATACGAAATGCGAGGATACAATGCAACGATAAGCACATGCTATTGAAATTGATACTATCAGAAATGATAACTGGACAGGAAGAAAGTGATTTGAAAGTGAATAGCTTCGAAGAATTATATAATGCACACCGTACGCATGTTGCATGACAAACGATATCTATAACCAGTGCGAAATTAGCCCACACATATTAGCTATACAATGAAAATATTAATGATCATATAACCGCTTTAGAAGAGGATTCAATAAACTGCAGTGCGATGCAGTACGAAATAAGCACAAAGTGGCAAACAGCAGAAGAATAGTAACAGAATAAGAGGAAAAAGCTACGCAAACTTACATTAACGACATTAAACGTGAAATTGGTATAATCCTCAAAGCAAACGAACCAGCTACGATAGAGAAAGCGCAAGAAAAAGCAGAGGACATTGAAACCAAACCTGAAGATCAATATAGACCGATAAAATTATACCAATCGTCGACAAAACCAAATTTCCGATCAACGAATATGAGGAAGTCGAGCATGATTACGTTTAGAACCATGACTAAACCAATTGAGAGACGAGATATACGCACACCTCTCGCTGAGAGACAGAAGACGAAATGTTTTAATTTTGGACACACCGGACTTCTGACAAGCCAATGCCAGAAATTTTGAATACGCCAGGAGGAAAAGCTGCCCCACAAGAAAACAGGACGGATATACAATCACCGCCAGAAGAGAGAGTGTTCGAAAAAGCAGAATCAACAGAATACCCGATGGACTTCGTTATATTGGAGGAAGTTTCAAAGGATGCACAAGAACGCCCGAAATATTACTCTTGGACACAGGATCAATTATTAATGAAATGAAGCAGGGAGTAACAGATAATTCACTAATAGAAAAAAAACTTGAAGTTCTAATGAGAAACGGTCCAGAATTCGCAACTAAAATTAACATATTAGGAAATGAACATCTGTTCCATGTCGTACCCGATTCCTTCCCTATCCCAAAATATGGAATAATTGGCCTACATCTCATCTAGAAATATTGGCATGCAATAACTAGTGCCCATTTGATTTGTAAGAATGGAATACCGACTCGTAGTGACGTGACCCTCGCCATAGGTGAATGACGTGATTCAAGTGAGCCATGATAGAAAACATCAATGCTCATATGTAGCATTAACACTAATGAGCACATAATTCAAAATACTGCAATTGAAATCGGAAGCAGAAGTTTAACTGACGAAATCAAAGAGTTAAAAACATAAATCAGGGATCAGTAGATCATGTAGAAACATGATTGTGGGAATCATTATATGAAATAATTCTTTCTTATAGTTCAACTTTTTCTATAGACATGGTCACTTTGTTTTGTACTGATCTGACGTTCCGTCAGTTTGATGTTGAATCCACCAAGCTGATTAATGTAAGGAATTATCGGCCACCTGATTCCCACCGAAATGAAATTAAACGACAAGTTATCGAAATGTTAGATAAAAAAGAATAACAAAGACATCCGAGGGTCCCTATAACGCACCTGTCTGTGATCTGCCCAAAAAATTAGACTGCAACATGCAAATGAAAATGGCGAGTTGTTATAGATTTGAGAAAGCTCAATGAAATCATAGACAAGATCGCTAATGCCTTGCCTGATAATGATACGATTTTATATCAACTAGGAGACTCAAAATTTTCCTCGGCCTTACATATGTCATCCGAATTTCATCAAATACCGATGTAATCAAATTCATAAAAATGTAGCAACCGATCCTTCAGCAACCGAAGGACATTTTCAGTATAATCGAATGCCGTTGGAACTCAAAATGCCTAATTTATATTTACAACCGTAAAAATGCGAATTTTTAAGTTTTGAATTAGAATATTTGGGCCACGTTTTCATTAAAGATGAAGTAAAACCTAATCAGAAAAAAATTGAAGCAGCAAAAAATTCAGACCACCCAGAAAGCTTTATGAAATTAAATAGTTCCTAGGTCTAGCAGCTTATGGTAGGAAATTTATTCAATGTTTTGCAAAGATGGCTAAACCATTATAAACATATCAATGTTAACAAAAAAGGACGAACAATTCAGATGGATTCATTAGCAGCAGATTGTGTTTGACGCAGTTGCAATTAAATTATGTGAGGAACCATTTCTGAAATATCCTGACTTTAATAAATAATTCGTATTAACTACCAATTTAAGTAATGCGGGTCTATGAATAGTATGGTTTCAAGATGTACATCCCTGTTGTTACTTTTCGGACTTAATGACGCAGGAACAAATTATATGACCACCGAAAAAGAATTATTAATGGTAGCCTCGGCTTTATAACAACAAAGACAATATTTGTTACGACGAAAGTTTAAAATTTACCATATAAAATAGTACCATTTAGCATTAATATGGTTACTTAATATCAAAGACATATCTTCAAGGCTAACTAGGTGGGGATTTGATTAGAGGAATAAGAATACGAAATAGATTATTCTTTTCATAAAAGAAAATATAATCTGACCTCTTTCGCGTTGTCACGAATAGACATTACTCATAAATAGAACGACATTGAAGACAACACGATAGATGAGTTCTTCGAACGAACAAATTAGACGATAGAATCGAAAGACAATGACGAGGCTACGGAACCGGGTAATAGTATACTCGCCTTCGAAGGTTATATAGAATTTTAGCCAAGGAAGAGAACCGTCCTAACTTTAACGAAGAAATGAATCGTGACAAAATAAAACAAATTAAAAGATTAGAAGTTAGTTGCAAAGATATAAAACTACACACATATAGGAATACTAGATAATATGTTATCAGAGAATCTGGTAGAACAAATCAGTAATATATTAAAAGTGCTTAGCATTTAGAAACCGCAATAAAAATAACACATTCTCACGCGAAACAATAATACCGATTGACGAACAGACAAAAATCAAGGAATGCCGCAATACAGGATTACCTTGGAAAAAATGGAACCCTAGCAATAATCAAAGAAAAATATTCCTGGCACAACATAAATAAGAAGATAGAAGATATGATATGTAAATGCGAGGTATGCCAACTTGAAAAATTGATTTGAATTAGACTCAGAGATGCAGTCTCCACACCAGACACAAATGACAAATTAGCTCATATACGGACTGTTACAAATGAACCGCAAAGTAATCAATATGTATTATCAACACAAGATGTTTTAACCAAATATCTTATCCTTCTACCGCTTCCCAAACAACAAGCACGGACTATAATAGAGAAATTGATGGATCATTATATTTACGTATTTTCCACACCTAAGATGAAGCTAACTGATTTTGTGTCAAATTTGATGATGGAATTTGAAGAAGAATCTAAGATTACTATTATTGAATCCACTAGCTTGCACACGCTCGGGAGATTTAATAATAATTGATTCTAAGTACAGAGGTAGGTAATGGGACGGGATATTGAATCTAATTTGATCCATGAGATTGTAGGATGTACACTTTATGATTTGATTTTTGGTAGAAAGTCTCACTTGCTGAGTGCAATAGCTGCTGCTACTGCAACGAGCAAGGAACATGTATTTCGTTCATGGAAACGTGAACACGAGTTATATTTAGCTAGAGCAAAGGTAATAATGGAGAAGGATACGGCTATAAATAAAACAAATCAAGATAAAAATATTAAATTAAGAAAGTGTTGAAAGTCAATGATAATATTCTAATGGTCATCGATTAAGGAATATGTTTGATTTTGAATGGTTGGGACATTATCCTTTCGACGAATTAAAAAGCTCTTAATACAATTGTGAATACCATAATGGAAGATTTATTAAATTACACGATAATAGATTAAAAATATTTAAAACTTGATTTCAGATGAATAAGCTCATATCATTGGCAACAGGAACACTAGTGATAAGCGAAAAAATTGATTATTCACCTAGAAGATAAGAATTTATTTAAATAAGATACAGAGGAAGTTCTCCTCTACCACTGTAAATGTAAATTTAAGAGTAGAAGTAAGAGTAAAAGTAAGAGTAAATTTAATAGTAGAAGTAGACACGAGCATTATTCAATAAGCAAAAAGAAAAAATAATTGACCAATTTTATGAATTAAATCGACTATATGAGCAAAGCAGTTGAAGGGAATCTTCGGAAATTAACGCATTAAAAGTGGATATTGATACATATATATATATGTACATTATAAAAACTTGATGCGTCTAAGTTTAATGAGAGGATTATTTACTTTTGTAGGAAGTATCTCTAATTCCTTTTTTGACACATAAGACGGTAGCGGCTTAGAATTAATCAGTGAAGACATAGTCAAACTTTTCGAAGCAAACAACAAAATTACACAGGCAGTAAAGAATCAAACACTAATGATCAAATACCTCTTGAATCTCTCGACTGTACAAGAACGATTATCTGGAGAAATGGTAGAAGCAGAGGATTTTGCACTCAATGTAATTAGTTTAGAATATCTTATGTACAAAATTATTGAACAATTCGACACCACTTAAGAAAGGTTTCACACGGATGTCCTAACTAATGAGCAATATTTACAGGCCTACACAAAATTAATAAAGAACTATATCTCATACAATACCGTAGAGCCAATAGAGGAATTCAGATTATTTATGACATTAGATTATTTATGATAATATAAGAAGTGACCTGGACGAACTAAGATAGGTTATATAATAGATGTACATTTCTAGAAACTACAGTGTTGAAATTACGAAAAACTCCGACATCTAAAAAGCCCGGCACGATATTAAGCACAATTAACATACCAGAAACACTAACATTTCAAACAATATACGAATACATTGCAATAGACCAAGGAAATTTAGTCAAACACTGTAAATTATGCAAGCTAATCCCTATAGGTAAACGAATCAGACCGAACACACCATATCTCACTGCAAACACTTGCGAAGTCGAAATAATTAAGAACCAGCATAACCAAGCTGAAATAATTAAGATCCAGTTGTGAACTAGTACTCTTCATAATTGAACGAGTTACTTATATTACGCTTAATACATCCGAAATATATATTGTAATATATAATTTCGCAACGAGAAACCACACCTGATATGAATTGTAAAACACATCTTATACAAACAATTATTTCAGCACATTTGATAGAATCCAACACCTGCATTAAACAGACACCAATTTCAATAATGAGAATTAGTCCAGGAAAGTCAAATTTAACGTGAGGAACGAAATTGATCAATGTAAATGTAAATATGTTGGAAGAACAAATAACATTGCTACAAGAACATTTTAAAGAAACACCAACTGTATTGAAAAATTTGAAGTAATACTTAAAAACGTTAGAAGAAAGTTCCGACCTGTTAACATCGCTTGTACGCCCTCATAGAATTCATACAGTAGAGACGGGATTATCGGCACTTAAAATATTAGGATACATAGCTCTGGTATTAGCAACTCTTTACAGTTTATGTAAAACAAGTAAGTGTCCTAATATATTAATCTCTTCTAACAATTACTCAAATATGATTAGTACCGTTGACACATATGCGTTTGCCCCACCATGTCACAGAACAATCTAAAACCATTTGCAATCCCAGAAGTTCGAAATGTCCACGATCATACTTCAGCATCAACCAAATAGCATGCTATGACCAAAGCATTCCATCGAGTTCGCTTCGTAGACGCAAATTCTTAGAAGCGGGGATTGTGACGAACACTAAATAATTCTTTTGCTTTCGTCACCACACAATTAGTCTTCGGCAATGGTGACCTGGTGTGAGTGGCTCTGGGATTATAATGACAATAGTTACGAATGAATGTACATAAGAAGAACTAACAAAATTAAAACGAAGTACAGTCTTATTGTTTGTGTTTAGAATGTGTCGTATCTCGTTTAAATCGTGACAAGGACATAAAATCTGTACGATATGTTAGCAGAACAAAATTGGAAAATTTGAATGAACATATGTAAACCTCAATCACGTACCGGAAACCTGTAATTTCTACCTCGTTAAATAATATTAAATGATACTTAGGGACAAAAAAATGAAGTCCATTCAGAATCCCAGAATGCGTAAAGTAATATGATAATGATATCGACGTGATATATGAATGAATATGGAAAACTTCGAATTGACATCTATAAACACGTTCCACGTTGCAGCACACCGTAATACGTCAAGCTCGATAGAAAATATTAGATGATGTTTATGTATAAAGAAATGTTGGTCACTACCACCTATGCGTAGATTACTATTAGACTATAAAAACTATATAATATATTGACAGAAGGAATTTGGAAAATTTGGAATGTTCATATATAAACCACAATCTACGTATCGGAAATCTGTAATAGTTCAGGCTCGTTAAATAATATTATATGATATTTACGAAGAAATGACTTGCATTGCCAATCTCGGATTGAGTAGAATAATATTAGACAATGAAATCGATATGTCATATTGACTGGAGGAATGTTGAAAATTTTGAATTGACATATGTTAACAATATTCCACGTTGCTACAATCCACAATATCTAAGCCACGATAATTAATATTACATCATATATTTATGTACAAAGAAGTAGTGGTCATTGTAAAAACCATGATGCTCATATTATCAGGCAATAAATTCGAAGTGATATATTGACAGAATGAATGTGGAAAATTTTGAATGGACAAAACCATATTCCACGTACTTGAACACCGTAGTATTTCATTCTTGTTAAATAATATTAGATGATATATACGAAAAATGGCGTTCATTACGAATCCCGCTAGGCGTAGAATAATATATGACAGAAAAATTGATATGTTATATTGACAGAATGAATTTGGACAATTTTGAAATTATATGTACGTAACAGCATTTCATGTTGCTTTCCTTCGTGATAATTCAGCATAAGCTCAATAAATGATATTAGATGATATTTACGTACAAAGAAATGATGATCATTGTAAACCCTGTAATGGGTAGAATATTCTTAAGACCCCAAATCGTCACGTTAAGACCACGATTCATTACGATATTTATTTACGAAAAATTTGAGTTTTCAAATGTAAACCTCTTTCCACGTACATGGAATCCGTATTATTTTAGGTACTTAATCTTGAACCTCGTTCCAAGTATGACGTCGCAACCCGTTGTGCGTCGGTCTACGGCCCGCGCGGGAGACGGTTGCGTCGTTTCGGCGCAAGCGACAGACACTATGTCGCCCTGCCGGCAGCCCGACGGTGCATTCATGGTATCGTGCCACAGCAACTCCATTCTCGAATGTGTATGCGTCCACCACGCCCCATGCTCGGTCAGCTTTTACCCAGAGATACGTAATTATTGTCGTTCCCGGCCCTGGGCAGCTGTTAGCAGGTGGTGTATTCGGACTGGCCAAAGCTCAGATTACCTAGTCGGCGACACTAGCTTTGGGTACTCCCAAGACCCGTTATGAATTACGGATCAACGTGTCAAACATCTACGGGTGTCTTTGGAAGGCGTAAAATTAAAGGCGAAATGGAACTGAATGTCGGCCTTCCAGCCGACAGACAAAAGATGGGCCGCGTAACTACACGGCGCCGCACTGCCGTAACGTCGAAAGATGGTGAACTATGCCTAGTCAGGTCGAAGTCAGAGGAAACAATGATGGAGATCTGTAGCGGTTATGATATGCAAATCGATCGTCGGAACTGGATGCACGGGCAGAAGCTTAATCGAGCCATCTAGCATCTGGTTCCCTCCGAAGTTTCCCTCAGGATAGCTGACACCCGGCCGTTTCTCAGCGAATCGCGTGCGAGTTTTATCTCGTAAAGAGAATGATTAGAGTCCTTGGGGCCGAAACAACCTTAATCTACGGCCTCTCAAACTCAAAATAGAAGGGGTCTCCAGCTTGTTTGGAAAATGGAGCCCTGGGAATTTGTGTCAGAGTGCCTAGTGGGACAATTTTCTTATGACCTGGCGCTGTGGGGTGAATCAAACGCAGACATAAGACGCCTATGTCAACGTTTAAGTAATACCATGAAGGGAGTTTGTTGCTTCAAAATGCAGGACGATTGCCATGGAATTCAGAATCCTCTAAGTAGTGTGCAAAAACTCACCTGCCGAAGCAACTAGTCTTGAAAATGTATTGCACTAAAGTGTCGCGCGTGTACAAGTGGGCAGGTAGCGCTTCTCACCCTCGTGTGTGACCGTCATTCATGAAACTCTTACGAGTAGGAGGATTGCTACGGTGTGCGCAAGAGCGTCTGGGCGTCATCTTTCCTGGAGCCGCCGTCTGTGCGGATCTTGGTTGTAGTGGCAAATATTCC
This sequence comes from Lepidotrigona ventralis hoosana, assembly GCA_002806875.1. NCBI lineage: Eukaryota > Metazoa > Arthropoda > Insecta > Hymenoptera > Apidae > Lepidotrigona > Lepidotrigona ventralis. The sequence goes on along the minus strand of NIPQ01109747.1, from coordinate 27,857 downwards.
AGTGATGTCTTGGAAGACTCATTGGAGAAGGGATTCGTATTAACAGCCGTTGCACACGAGTCAGTCCATGTCCTAAGATGAATCTTATGCAAACGAGGTTTCAAAATGTCATGATCAAAAAAGCACATATATCGGGCGAAAGGGATTCCTATTTTGGAATCAGGCAGCGGAAACGCATACTATTCTGGCCCTCGTAAGAGTGTTCGTCGGGGTAACCCAAAATTACATGTAGACGTTGTCGGGAAATCTGGGAAGAGTTTCCTTTTCTGTATAAACTCACGAGTTTCTTGGAATCCTCTAACAGTGAGATAGCGTTTGTTACACGAAGAGTTGCGTCCGGACCGTTATCCCGGATTCTGAAAGTCCTGGAGAGGGACATGTGAAGGTGTATTTCATACACATGCCTGCAGCAAGTTTCCAAGGTCAAGAATCACTAGTCGATAGATTAATATGGGTAAGAAAAGTTGGCAAATTGGATCCTTAACTTCGGAATAAGAATTGAAGAGCGGAACGTTTAAGGCTTGATCAGGAAATGGGTTTAGTTAACGAGCGCTCTGGGCGATGCAAAGGGCGAGGCGATGTTTGTCGCGCACTCAGGATCCAAGCTCTGGCTAGTGTCTTGGCTCCAGAGAATCTTCCATGCGGCTTTGCTGTCGTGAAATGTTTCTTCGGCCGCCATTCAATGCTCAGCTCAGAACTGGCACAGAACTAAGAGAATCCGACAGGCTAATTAGAGCAAAGCATTGTGATGGCCTCCAAGTGTATCGATGCAACCTGATTACTGCACAGTGCTCTTAATGTCAACGTGAAAAAATTCAAAAAAACACGGGTAAACGGCGGGAGTATCTATGACATTCTCCGTTCGAGGTTCGGACTAGTATTCTAATCTAGGCTAGTATCCGTGAAGCAGTCTTCTCGCAGATGTGTGGACTCTTCTCAATTTGACTCCATTTGGGGTCGGGAAAGATCAGAAGTCGTCATCTGCCGAAAGAAGGATGCTGGGAACAGGAAGCGAGGTGAACGAACTACTTACCGTCCCCGCTTGAAAATCCTCCCCAAAAAACCCGACCTACACGTCCAGGACGAGGGCGAAGTGGCGCCGGTGAAAACACCAAGTTGTCCCTTGGTAGCTAAGGCACCAGTCTCGTGGCTGGTCATATCTAACTGAAGGGGCCGAAATACGACTCTATGTTTGGGATGGACTCTATTTAGCTCCCTTAGCGATCCCGTAGCTACGCTTCAATCATTTGCTACGAAACATACAAAGAATCCTCGGATAAACGATTACACATCTGTTGAAGTCTCTACTCTCTACTGGAAATTCCGTCGATATATGATTTGAAGATAAATGTAGATCGTGTCATTTCTACCTCATTGACCGCATTGCAAAAACACTTCCGCAACGCAAACAACACATTCGTCGTTGCAACAATCCCCCACCAGACAATGACCACACTTCTAATTCGAGCTTTGTACAAACATCTATATGACATATGCTGACCTACGCCCATTTATCAAGAGATCGCACCTGCTAGATTACAACGTCACTGATATTAAACTTATGGGCAATTGATCAAAGAATGCAAAAGAAGAATTGAGTACGTCAGAGAAAAGACAACTGACTCGCCTAAAGTTACGCGTCCTTACAAGACTGTTGCAAAGGACATAAACATTCACCTAGCTGAAGTGCAACCCAGAAGCTATGTTGATTAAGAAGCAGAGGCAGAATGATTCTTACAAAGCCATAATTACTGAAATGAAAAATGAAATTGCTTCTGAAGCTGCATCTACTCCACAAGCCTGGTATGACATAGATAATATCTGACTGCAGACCTCAAGCCCATGCCTTTAAAATTGTTTCGACTCTACGAAACCAAACCATGTAGCTTCAATTTCTGCTACATCTCCTTCGAATGATAGTCTCCTTGAACAGCTCTATAACTTCATAAAGGAGCCAATATACCTACTCATAGTGTGACTAGAATCCCATAATTTTGATCAATTTGACAACCTAATTTCAGCTGAAATATTCAACGTCTCCTCTATTAAATATGAACCGAATAAAAAGGGATACAAACGCAGTAGTAATACGAAAATATACCGCAATAAGGAAGGAAATACGCAAACAAAACCGCACATCTTGTCGAGTAGTCACATCTAGTATCTACCAAAGTCTATTCCAAAAGAATCCAACGCAATTGGCACATGCAATTCTCGACAATAACGAAATAACTATCACCGATTTTTCAAGAATGATAGAAATTGAAGCCGAATTTCGACCTCAATTCGAAGAAATGTCTAGGTACAACAACACATCTCTGCAACTTCCTGAGCAAAATTAGTCTAAACTATCCTATTACATTCCGGCAGGTACAAGTGGCACTTCGCCATACGAAGCAATCTGCATGTGAACCGATGGCCTCAACCGCGAAAAGCATTGGTCGGCCAATGAACCTGGTATGTGAACTGAACGTAGTGTAGGTTCGTGTAGGTTTGTGACACACTCCATTAATTCTTTGCCATAACATAACAGTAACAATACCAAAGAAATGAGACCGTTCAAAGGTCAACAACTAACAACCAAGTACCAACTTTTCTGAATTATCTCGACTGCTGCACAAGATTCTGGTCACGAGGATATCAGAAAACACAAACCTGCATCATACACAAAGAGGGGTTACCTGCGACGGAGTCATGACAAGCAACACGATTCTGGACACAATAATTAGTGAACACAAGTGCAATGGCAAACCACTCTGTGCGCTGTCCATACATCTCTCTAAAGCTTTCGATTAGCTTCATTCAACAGCAATAGAACACGCACTGCTTTCCAAACGAAATGATCACCACACGATTAAATATACCATATTCACCTAACAAGATGCGGACATGAACAGGCAAAAGAGCTCATCTATCGCGATGAGAAGAGGAGTTAAGCAGGGCAGTCCAACTAGCAGTCCAATTTTCTTTGAAATCACAATGGATGACTTTGTTCAATCCATTGATACCACTGACGGTTAGTTTAGGACAGAGGAAAATTGGCTCTTTATTACTTGCGGACGACATCGCTTTGCTAAGCAATACCAAGCACGTCATGCAAGAACATCTGCACAAACTCCGCACGTTCTTGCAAAAAACATACTTGGAGGTTAATCCAAATGCCTCAAATCTTTGTACTTTGTACAAAAATGGTCGCGATAGACACTAAGGCTCTATTAACCATAAAGGGCAAACAAGTACCGAGCAAGAAGAACACCTGAAGTATCCTTGAACATAATTTTAACCAGCACTGAATTATCGCAGCTTCCACTTCTATCCTGAAAACAATGTTGTGGAGCCTATTCCTTGCAACTATGCGACCTTGGCAGAAACTCCACATACTAAATCACTACCTGAAACCTAGACTATTGCACTGCAGCCAGTCTTCAGATATAACAATGGGCAAGCCTGAACACATCGATCGTTTGATAAAGAAATTCGTAAAGGCTACACCCCATCTTCCAGCCACAACCTACTGCATATTTGTATGCCAAGATCAGAGATGGCGACTTATCTCTCTTCCGTCAACAAATCTGCGTTATATAACGTCGACTACGACAACGCAATAGTCTACAGAGCTATCTGGACTTCAGTGCTCCATTTCAATCTCCGGAGATAGCAAAGTTGACGCGGAAGCTCGAAATTATTTGCCAAGCCCAACGAATTACTCGGTTGTATCGCCAAAACTGGCGATAATATTGCTTGGTAAACTAGCTTACACAAGTTTCCTCTCGGCAACGGACTCAAATAAAATTCGAGTCCAGCAAACAGCTGGATCCTCAAGCCGCCACCTTTGTGGACTGGGTAGGATTACATACGTGCTACACAACTGAGAATTGTTCTTCTGCCCACGAAGGGAGCACCATACGTAAGTGTCAATGAGGCTTAATGCTGACATCCCACCTGCACTGAAATGACAGTTTCACTCCCTCATATTGTCCAAACGTGAACAGTCACGCGAATACAAAGAACTTTAACAGCGTATACAAAGATACGATCGAGCAACAAAAGAACTACCCGATCATTTGAAACTAAACTACACATTACACGGTGCTTCTAGATTGCACACAATTGACAATAGGTATATTTCAAACATCCTCGTCAGTAATGATAATGACAGGACTGCAAGTATAATAAAAACGACAGTTGTATGGAAGCACAAAATCAGCCTCGATGCAGCACAAATCAAGAAACATAAATACAATTAAACAGAAATACTTGAACATACGCACAAAATACAACTTTGCAGTAACTCGAAAGTGCTGCCATTTGTCATTGGCGCTAGGAGCGGCTGGCCTCCATCAAATGATATAATTTGGTGACAACACAAATTACCAAATACACTAATAAGAAGCATAGTATGGAATGATTTGCGTTCCGTTTTCTACATCCGCCGAATTTTTGTGACACACCCTTAGAAAACACAAAGTATAGAAACAGGAGCAATAGAAAGAAGTAGCAAGATACAAGAACACAAGAGAGAGCACTAGAACAATAAAACTACTTCTAAAAGGATAAGCACACTCACCATTTAAAATATCTATTAGTAGGCATACTAGCACTGCGTGCCTGCTACACTACATTTGAGAAACGATGAGTTAGATAGCCGAATGCCTCATCATCTAATTGGTGACGTGCATGAATGGATTGACGAGATTCCTTCGGTCCCTATCTACTACGGTTCCGCCAAGATGGCGGCTGGGTGTACACATGCTCCACGTTACACAGTATACCGTTGGGAAAATTATTGGTAAAAAGTGCATAAAACTTGGGAAATGTGTAATCAATGGATAATGTTATTGAAAATCCATCAGTGACCGCATTTCTGCGTGTGAAGTGGGTTCAAAAAGTACAAAAAATAGTGAAAATAGTCATTGTGATCGCCTCGACCAAAAGTGTTCTAAATATTTAGGAACGAGACCTCCAGCTGCAACGAACATCTTGGTTGTCGTTAAAGTCGGTGCATTATAACCGGACATATTAATTTTTAAGTGCCAAAGCCACGTGCTCGAGTGACGGTCAGCCTTCTTGGAATTCTTGCAAGCGGCATCCATCTAGTGGTCGACATGTGAAACAGATTTTTTACTCCGAAATTTCGGAGAAGTTGGTACTCTGAAAATAATTGCTCCGAACTAATTCGAAATTAAAAGTTACAAAACGAAATCAAGTGCTTCGAAACGTAATTAAGTGCTCCGAAACTAACAGCTTTGGAACGAAATTAATTGCCCCGAAATCAGCTAATGGCTCAGAAATTGATTAACATTTCAGAAATTAAAGCAAGCAATAATTCTCGCAATTCATCGATGGGGCACAATTCTCTAGTTCATCAAGCAGAGCGGACTACGAAGTCCGAAAATATGGCGTCGATGACAGCTTATAATATGCTAGCTTATAATGAGTAATGCGTGTATCAGAGACACAAGAATCAAGAAAAGAGTCAGAGATGATGGTACAAGTAGCAGCATGTAGAGTGGTAAAAAAGAAATGGTGAAAAAGAAGAATTATGAATCAGGAAGGAAGAGGAAACAATAACAAAAATAATAAACGCAATCATAACAACCACCACCAACTACCAGCGGATCTTCAGATGAACAACAACACACCTCGGGATTCTCATAGTACCCCCGCGACTGGAATCAATGCCTCCGCGTCATAGATGGGAAGCATGTTAAGGATTGTCAAATACGATCCCTTTGGCAAAGAGCCAGAACAGATACAAATCGCAATGTTTCGCTGGCAGCAAATTAGCTTGCTTTATCATTAAAATTATTATTATAATTTCCACATTTCTGGTACCTAACACATTTTTGCTGCGTGCTTTGTTAATTCTTATTCTCAATATTTTATTTAATCCAATTTCCTTCCTTTCATATTGTTTTGTTGTCTTCAACCTGGTTATCTTTCGCTATTATTCGAACTCAAATCTGGAAAATCTCGGATTAAATTAATGTTATTTTTATTACTACAGTAGCCGCTATTAGCAAAACTATTATTGCCACACACGGAAGTTATTTATTTACATTTCCACATTGTTATTACTGTTGTTGTTGCGGTAGTTGCTGCTGCTGCCACTATTTTTACTATTATTGTTATTATTCTTTTTGTCGTTATTGTTGTTGATATTATTGTTATTATTGTTGTTATTATTACCACTATTACTATTATTACTGTTATCGTTCCAATGATAATTTCCCTTAGTTCGAAATTAGACATGATTACTCTCACTCCTAACTTAATTATTTATTAATACCTTTATTAATTTATTAAACCTTTATTAACTACTAGCTACTGTTCGTTTGATTTTTTTATTTTTCTCCATAGGAAATTTTCTATATTTGTTTTTCGTTCCTTCCTTTACTTAGGAAATTTTCTTTCAGGTTTTCAACTAAACAGGCTCGTGTTTATAGCGCATTTATAATTAAAAATTTCATGATATCTGCACTTAAGCGTAATTCCTGAAGTAAATTAGCACTTCCGGATCTCTTAGCGAGGGCACGTTTGTGTGAAGTTGTCGTGGCATTGAAAGAAACTAGCACTGTTCGTCGGTCCTAGAGAACTACGCGAGATACGAGTACGGACGCACTTGCCGTCGAACGGCGGTGTCGCCCGATCACGCGCTGTCTGCCAATTTTCGTCAGTCTCACTGCTTAACCGCGATTGTATGTGCATCATCTACTTCCTCATCGATAGCTGGGCGGTCTAACGTGGTTCGTGACCCTGGTGCCATCGTCGATAAAACAAAGGTAGTAAATTGGTTAACCAAAATAGCAGATCACAAACCAGCGAAGATTTCGGTGAGTAGCGACCCGAATTAGAATTAGCTCCGTGATTAGAATCGCGAGCGCTGGACAGTGTTGATCCGCGGTAGTACGGACGAATACCACCGCGAGTAAAAATTCCCAACAGGTCGCGCCGAAAATGATACCGCAAAGATATCCAGCAGCGACAGTCGGCAGGACTACGAATTCACAGGAATTAGGATATTGCAGCTGAACGTGCTCAGCTGTTGTCACCTGGGATAGCTTGTTTCCGAGAAATATTTCGACGTGTTAGCGCAGAACCCATACGCCGGTAAGGTTTGCACAAGCAGCACTGTTCGTAGTTTGAACCGGAGTTTGTGTGTTGGCCGTACTCACAACACCCGTGGGCGGCGGCAGCCGTTTCCAATATCGTTTACTTCTTGCAGCACACCGATGATATTAAGAAGCACCTCAGATATCTCGAGGGGTTTATTCGCACTCTGAGGGGGAGGACGCAAAGGCCACAGCGGCTGAACGGTTTGTCGCAAACAGGAAGCTTAACACCCGCCGAGCTGGGATCGATACGTCGAAAGCATGGCCGACCACTCTTGTTCGAGGCTAGAATAAACCAGAGACGTCAAACATATGTGACTGTCATTCACTGGTGTCATTGTAGACATCTGTGAGGCATCGATTCCTCGGAAAAGTCTGTTTAGGCGATAGAAACCGTCGTAGACAAGAGATTTGACAAAAGGTAAGAAGACTGTGTACCGCCAAAGACGCGAAATACGAAAAGAGCGAGAAGAATCTGCTCGTCGCCAGAGGAATCTCGAATACCGCTCTTCTTTGCGTGAATACAGCGTGAAATTCTGGCAGCGTGTTGTCACGTCGCATGGTAATTCACAAGCCTCGGGCCTCCTGTATAAACTCCAAACGAAAACAATTCAGATCAGAGACGTGCGTAGCACAATCCGGCATAATAACGAAGAGTCGACTAAGGATGCACACGAAACTGCCAGCTTACATTTGGAAGTTTACATCCCGGACCACCGAGAGGACAGGGACACTGCGGAACAGAGCGTGATAAAGCAAGGCGCGCGTATAGATCCCAAAACCACTGACGATTTACTTCCCATTTCGTAATGCAAAATATTAGCCGTCATTATATTCTGAAATACAACAAGGCACCCGGCCCGGACATGGTAGAAGTACGAGCGCTAGAAGTCGCGGCAAAAGTGGTCCTGGGCCAGCTTATGCGAATCATCGACGGAAGCCTTTCCATTGACTGGGGCTTCTTTCACACACCTGGAAAGTTGGCTCTATAAAAGTCTTCCTGAAGGGCGAAGGGAAGGACGAGAAGGACTCAAAATTTTGTAGGCCGACCGGTCTCTTCTCCATGGTAGGAAAGCTAATCAAGAAAGTCAACAAAACGCGCTTAAGCCAGATGTCACTAGCTCCGGGACGGACCTCTGCTCGACAGTTCAGATTCACATTCGGAATCTCGATTGATGGCTTGAGCAGCGATTTCGTGGCGGCGCTGCTATTCGAATTCGCCTTCGAAACGTTTCGAGTTAATGGTTATTTAGCAACTGTCGGGTGGTCGTCGAAAAATGTTCTTCCATTGTTTCCAAGCTGGCTACGAGAGGCTGAATCCAAGGGTCATTCCTCGGTCCCACCTGCTGGAATCTTATGTTTGACGACCTACTCAGATTTCTAGAATTATCGGTAGGGAACAATTTTCTCATCCCCTTTGAGGGTGAAATAGAATTGAAGGGCCAGGGAAAAGTAGAACAAACAGTTTCTGGTATAGGCCCTTGAAGTTAGAATTATCAGTGCGCAAAACGGAAGCCACAGCCTTGAAGGGTGTGATGATAAATGAGGCTCCAAGAGGGAGACAGGGAGGACATTCACCGGTTAGAAAGAGAACGAATAGGTTGCCGACAATCCGACTAGGAGGATAAATGTCAAAATTTAAGCGCGAAGTGGAGTACCTTAGCCTCTACATCGATAATAAGATTAGCGCGAGTGCGTTCACACATACGGAATAAAGTAGAAAAACTATTTGGGAAGTTAGCTAGACTAGCCGGCATTCGATGGGGACTTAGGTAAGGAGCTCTTTCCACAATATATCGCGGCGTATTTAGTTCAATTGTTGAATATGAAGCTGGTAAGACATCTGTGCGGACACAGATACGCGTAAACTTCTGGGCATCCAGCGACAGAATTTCCTAGCAGTCACAGCAGCGACGCACAGGAGTGCATCTCTTGAAGAGACTTCGGGTGGTGGTGATCGCCATTGTTCTGTTTCTCGAGGCCTTCAATCTTCGGAGTAGAAGAGACGCCAAGATTGGCGAAACAATAATTCGGGCGAAATCCGGAAGTAGGAATGACAGGAATAGAGTCTTATACGAGACTTGGAATGAGAGGCAATCCCGTCTCTTCCAAAGTCCGCACCACGTGCGCCTATTGTCCAGATGGTGAGGGGAGGCTAGCCGCAGGATGGATGCTAACCGCCCGCACGGTGAATTTCGCTCGTATCTTCGCGAGCGCCGAATCACCGACGGCGGCTTCTGGTAATGCGGTTCCCTAGATGATACTATGGCATACTTCTCTGCGTGCCCATTATACGGTTCGCAAAAGGAAGACTTTATTGGTTATTGGTTCCAGTTAGTTAGTGGAAGTGCCTGAAGTCTCCTACCAGAGCTTTTCCAACATTTCGCAGACTTCTTCCCTTTATCTCAGGGACAGCGAGCACAAAGAGATCGGGGACAGGTATTATGAATCCCAACTCTCCGCGATACTGACGCAATTAGAGAAGACGCAACTTAGTCATAGAGTTCTTCAGGGTTATTCCACCCGCCCTGTATCTGACAGGCAGACATGGCACAAGCAAACTAGCACCACTTCACGGGCAGTTGACGCGTAGGACACACCTTGCGGGATCAGTGCAGAATAGGTTAGATTCCGCGAAAACTTTCTCAAGTTAGGAGCTATAGGAAGGCAGTAGGATTGCGTAAGAAGAAGAGAATATGTGGAACTTCTCTCTAACATATAATTAATTGGCACTTTGTTCCCACGACAGGAAATACAGGGAGTTCCTGACGACAACCTGCTCAACGGCAGTTTACCACAGGAAAATTTCACAAAATTTTGTGGGTGGTCAGAGTGGCGTGCTGGTGTTCACGCGTCAGGCGGCTTCCCCGTGTTTTCCCGTGGTTGCGCGGGCAAGCAAACTCGGAAGCGTAATCAAAGTACTCATCCTTGGCAAATAGTCCGTAGCACTGCTGGGTTTTCCTTGCTCCTTCACCAAAATAGAAGGGACACAGCTTAGTAACGTCGCGTAAGTCTTTGCATGAGGAAAAGCCACTGCGCCGTCTCGCCGGACAGGCTAAACATTAAGTGTCTCTATCTACATCCGCTAAAGTCTGTGGCTGGCAGTGCGCCAGTTCTGTCAGCTACAGTACGAGAGATAGCTGTACCGGGGTGCCCGAGCTCGCAGCATACCGTAAGCTTTTGATCATATTACGCATGAACGACGAACTTGCATTCGCCGACTGATCCGCGAATGTGATAACGTCTATAAAAATCCCTAACCGAAGATTATGACGCGTGGCAAATAGGCACGTTTCAGTCGATGGCACTGGGAAGAGGGCTGGTGGATGCATCAAACTTTAGCCACCAATCTCCGAATACATCCAGTTGTATCAGCCTTGCCTGGATAGTGATGGCTCCGCTCAGATAGAACACATTCCCGTACTCATGGGACCAAATATAGAGAATGAAAATAAAAACTTATATAACAAAAAACATAACAAAGAGACGTCTAAGAGTCACAAAAATAGTGATGACGAGGAGACGGGAATGAAGATGAATATTGAACCAAGAGCGGTTCTGACCTCGATAAGGTGACACAGTCGAGCAAGTTCGATTTCTTCGAGCATTGGTGAAGACACAACGAAGGCAGGAACATCTGGCAAATTTAAAAGGAGGAAGTATGAAAGTGATTTAGCAGTGGAGAGAGAAAATTCCAGACGTTCCTTGAGGCGTCCCTTCAGAAGTCACCGAGGAAAGAAGGGACCTCGAAAGGTATTTATTCGAAGAACCGAATGAAATAAATAGAACAGCCATAAAATTTATTTTAGAGAATTGGGCGACTATTGAGTCCTCTCTCCAAAGCTATATTATAGAATTAAGTATTAAAATAAGTATTAAACAAGAAGCGCAAAAACGTGGAGCCGAAAAACAAAAAAAGATAGTACCGCCGAGAGAGAAATACGAGGTAGTCCTCATCAAACCTGAGAAAAGGTCAAAGGAAACAACGAGAATATGAGTGACAAAATACTAAAAAATCTCGAAAAAGTAAGAAAGGGATAGAGGGTAAGAAAAATAAGGCAAACGAGAAAACAGTGTCTGGTATTCGTGGACAGAAAGTCGTGGACAGAAGAGGTCCAAGCTATCAAACGATAGGAAATCAATAAGTCCGGCTTTGTCGTGGAGACCAAAGCAGGTTATTATTTCTATTATTATCTAAGAAGGAATAAAAAAGGAATATAAGGAAGAAGATCTGAAAGAAGATATTTTAGAAAAGAACTTAAAAATTGATGTTGAACTTGAAGAAATACAGAGTGAGACTAAGTTCGTACATGGTTCTAAAACTAAGAAGGAAAGAAGAGTTAATTGGATTATTCAATTCCCGCAAGGTTCTTTACGAACCTAGTATATAAAGGGAAAGTGTTCTTAATGTGGAGATCCTATAGAGTCAAAGAGTACAGTAACATAATCTCGATGCTATAAGTGTCATGGTTACGGACACATAGCAAAGGTGCGCAATGCACTAAATCAGTCGTGTAACACGTGTGACTGTAATAACCATTTAAGTAATGACTGCCAAAAGGAAAGTGCCCCTGAGTGCCTCAATTGCATCAGGGAAAACACGAGGCACAAAGTACATGACAGGGAATGTCCTGAATTCACCACATTTCGTATTGTACAATAGAAAAATGGGACTAAGAATTTGACAGATTAAAACCCAAAAATCCGCAGCAGCAGATGCAGTTAGTCTGAAACTACTAATGCTAGAAAAGTGACTCGAAATTCTTTGTCTGCAAGATCCCTTTTGCTCTAAAGGCAATGTTAGGGGTTATAATTCCCCAAATCTGGTCAAAATAGAGCCGCAAATTGTGAGCGTACATGGGTAGTTCCTGTGGTAAACAGAGACACATTGGAAATACTGCAAAATGTCGGATATGAGAAACACGTTTGTACTTCAAAGTCATAACTGGTGATTCTGCTTTGATCATTATGAACATATATTGTCAATATTCAGCTCCTCTTGAAGGATTTTGAACAAGATGGAGATTCTGTTTCACAGTTTCCGAAGGGAATATATAATCCTTACCATGGACGCAAATACCAAATCTGACCTGTGGCATTCGGATACAACTGATAGTAAAGGGATGCTTGTTGAGGTTTATATTCGAAAATATCCTTGTCGTATTAAATATAGATATCACACTTGACACTGTAAATTTAGCTATAAATATAAGTTCATGAATGCTTGATAGCAGCTGTAGAACGTTTGATTATAGTAAGCTGATAATCGAAATAGCAGAACTTGCCAAATATAACAAAATGTGGAAAATAGATTTAGGACAAAATATGCGACGGGCAGAGTGGCAAAAATTCAAAGATCAAATACAACAAGAATTTAATTAAGAAAACGTTATTGAATTAATTAGTTCTCTACTTGTGGAAGAGGCAGCAAAATTACTAAATAACAAGATTGACAAGTGGTGTATGAAAGCCAACCCGAAACGGAACTTTTCAGAGAAATTGTATCATGGTGGAGTAAGAAATTGACGGACAGGAGGAACAAGGTTAATACAGCAAAGAAACAACTATTATGTGCTAGACGAATTTGACCCGCCGACTTGGTGGATGATTAAGCAGAATCGTAGTGGAGACTCGGAATCACATATGTAGCAAACTCTAAAGAGTGCAAAGTAGAAGCGTGGCGACACTTGTTAGTAACACAAACTCCATAACACAATATTATGGACAACAATGAACTTTCCTGATGGAAGAGAAACGACGAGCTTGGAATCTAGCATTGAGACAGTACTGAAAATGTGCGTCCCATATAACTAAGTTTCTGTACGATGTGTGGAGTGGGAAACTATTAGACAAAGAGTGTTAGGCTACAGCAACTTAAATCTGGAGCAACCAATATCGAAAAGCGAAATAAAACTTGCGAATCGTAAGTTTAAAAAAATAAGGCTTCTGGTATTGATACTTGATTAGAAATGTTCAAGGAGATCTGGAAACAGAAGCCAATAATCTTTTCAAATCTGTTTAACAACTGCTTTACACAGAAAGTGTTTACAGAGTTATGGAAGGAGGCAAACATATACAAACAGGACTCTTTTACAGTCGTATCGCCCAATCGCACTTTTGCCTGTAGTTGGCAAAATGTATGAAAAGATCATTGTACAAAGGATACGACAAACATATATGAAACAAAGACTGGAAAGTTGTGCCAACCAGTTTGGATTTAGGCAAAGAAAATGCTTCATGGTGACTCCCTAAGCCTTAGAAAAGCTAAATTTAATGACAAAAGTTAAATTTAATGACAAAAATACACAGTTGTGTTTTTTGTAGACATAGAAGAAGCATTTGATAACGTAATGGTGACCAGCATTGCTGGTGAGAATGGTTGACGCAAACGGTAGTTCTCACGGTTTCAAAATAATTGAGAGCTACATTAAGAACCGCAAGATGATTGTTCAGAATATGACGAAGACGCATTCAAACAGAATGAAAAAATGTTGTTCACAAGCGTCTATTATAAGACAAGCAGCGTGGAATTGGTGCATGGATACGCTTTTAAATAAGTTACAAGGAAACATGCCCCAATGAATGTGTGAATGTAAGACGCAGAGATCATGCATGTGTAATTAAAAGAAACATCAGGTCGGAGTTATATACTCATGTTGGCAAGTTGATCAATTATTGAACAAGTTGTGTAAGTTACATAATTTAAAAGTATCGTCTCCAAAACTGTAGCCATACCCGGAAATTGGCAGGAAAACGTTCGCCTGTAATCGAAATTAATGACCGAAATGTAATATATGTAGATTGAGAGAAGTATTTAGGAATAATTTTGAAGAGAAATCAAATTTTATCTCGCATGTTAAATACTGAAATTTAAAATAGTCCAACCTATGTCGTCTACTAAAGAAATAGCGTCTGAAAATTGGGGTATAAAATCCAAAATAATACGAAATGTGGCGCAGTTTGAAGGTACGGTGTCAAACAAGACTTTGGTGAAAAGAAATTTACTGGCACTTTAAAAAGTGCTATTACTAACAAATAAATCTTATTGCCGTACAACGTATATGGTAGCCATGCAGACCAATGCTGAATTCAAAACCAATGGTCATGGATGTGCTGGAACATGCACTAGTTAAGAGAAAAAAAGAAACCTATTTGGAGATAGCCTCTATTATAGAGAAAAAGAAAGTAGTTGGTTTCATAAAACGTTATGCTCAGAAATTGAGAGAAAAGATGCCCCTATTGGTCCGGGATCGAGAATAGGCCAAATATTCGTATTCTCCGCGTGTCGTAAAAGGCGACTGAAGGAAAACACAACGATATACAGCGTAGTATGTGCGGACTCACATGTCTGTATGACACAAAATTAAGCAAGAACAAACAACCACTGAGGAAGGTCTGCGGTTTTCGCAGAGGCGAGTGATACGAACATTTGATTCCTAATTGTTTTCTGCCCTACACCCCACTCGATGATGTTTTACTGAGTAAAGAAGATGTATTTTATTTATTGCGCATGCCTTGAGGGCGAAGTAGCAAATCCGTTGTACCGGTGCGCCGGACTGGATTCATAAAAGATGACCCTATCTACTTTCTAGCAAAACCATTGCCAAGGGAACGGTCTTGGAAAATTAGCGGCGAAAGAAAAACCTTTTAAACTTGACTCTAGTCTGGCACTGTAAGGAGACATGAGAGATGTAACATAAGTGGGAAATGGTAATATCGTCGGGGAAATACCACTACATTAATCGTTTCTTTACTTGAATAAGCAGAGCGCGTGCGCCGGTGATTTGACCCGGTTGTCCTAGATCCAAGCGTATAAGAGTGGAGGCCTTCCCAGATACTCAAATATATTCCCTCATAATTCGATTCGAGGACACTGCCAGGTGAGAAGTTTAACTGGGGAGTTACATTTGTCAAAGAAAAGACACAGAAGTCCTAAGGCCAGCTCAGCGAAGACAGAATCCTTTCGTAGAGCAAAAAGACAAAAACTGGGTTTATCTCGAAATTCAATACGCATAGAGACTGCGAAAGCACGGCCTAACGATTCTTTTGAATTCAAGAGCTTTCAACAAGAAGTGTCAAAAAAGTTACCACAGTGATAATTTGCTTGTGACGGTCAAGCGTTCATATAGACGTCGATCCTTGAACCTTACATGTCAGCTCTTCCTATAATTGCGAAGCAGAATTCGCCAAAGTGACGGATTTTTCACCCGTCAACAGGAAACGTGAGCTGGATTTCGTTTGGGCAGGTTACTTCTAACTTACTGATGAATAGTCGTTGCGAAAGTAATTCTGCACACTGTGAAAGGAACCGCAGTTTCAGACATTTGGTTCACGCACTAGGTCGGGCGGCCAGTAGTGCGAAGCTACCATCCATGTGATAATGCCTGAACACTTCTAAGTCCGTATCCTTTCAAGCCAAATAAGACAATGACGTCACTAGGAATCTCATTTGTTTCAGAACCATGTGAAATTACTAAGTGGCCGGCCTTCGTACGAGCCCCAGTTTTCCGTACAGGCGTCTTCGTATTCTTCGTTGAGATTTCGCCGCACGACGACCGTGGCGCTCTAACGGTAGATAATAGCTACACCAATTTCGGTGTCTAAACATGGAATCGTCTGCAAACGACATAGGTACTTGGTGGAATGTTGTACTCGGTAGAGCAGTCACCACGCTGCAATCTGTTGAGACTCAGCCGTATGCATGGACATTCTGCCATCAGTTAGGCCCACAGAAAAAAGCACAACCTCGACAGAGGAGTTTGAGGACAAAGAGTAACGAATGACTAATAAAAGACCGCTCTAGGAAAAAATGAGCGGAGTGGAAACACTAATTTCGCGAAACGGTACACAAGATGTACATGTATAAAAAAAAATATCATACATTGGTCACTACGAATGGTATTTATTATATGAAATATAAATTATACGATATATTTAAAAAATTTTTTGCTTTGGACTAAAAAAAAAAAAGAAAACGATCATAAGCAAAAATTTCGAAGCATTACGCCGCTGGCACTTTGTCTCTCAACCTGCGAAAACAATACGCCTCAGGGACATGAATGCGATGCAGGAGTACAGAGAGCTTATGCAGGAGTACAGAAACCGACAGGTCTGGGCACTATTAAAGAGAGAGAGTGGCACGTCTGGGCAAAAATAAATAGAGTTACACGACTGGAGCAGATGTGACACCACTGGGCAGGAGTATAAAAAATGACAAGGCTGGATCAGCAATGACATGACTGGGCAAGAGTAAACAGAATGACAAGACTGGAGCAAAAGTTACATTACTGGGCAATAGTGGAATGAGTGACACGACTGGGCAAGTGTAGAAAGAGTGACACGACTGGGCATTAATGACACGAATGTAAAAGCGTAAAAAGAGTGAAACGACTGAGTAAGTGTAACGTGGCTCCTGTCTTTTTTATATTTATATTTTTTTTTCAGATATAGCATTCTTCATTTCATTCTTTCGTCATTTCTTTCTTCATCGTCCTTAATCGCATCTGTTTCTCCTTCGCTTTCTCCCTTTATTCCTCTTTTGGTGCTAATTTCGTATTTTTCTCTTGCTAATTTTCGTATTGTTTAAATTGTTCTCGTATTTGGGCGCGTAATGTGTCGCTTTTGTTTAAATGTTGGCTCGATTTATCTTTTATCACATTCGTCGGTGCTTGGTGACTTTCCGTGAACGTTTCTGCATAACTTTCGGTTAAGTGGTTGTCGCGGCGGTTTTGCATCTTATGCGCCCAGGCGCTTAATTATCCGTGGTATTGGTATTGGTATTTCGTCGGCAGTAGCACATCGGCCAGCCACGCTACAATGATTCGCAAATGAAACACTACTTGTCATTTCCTTACGTTTCGCAATTCTCGATCTTTATTGTAAATGAATCTTACGCCTAACCGTCATTCGACCAAATTCGTTTCGAACGGATTGTGTCTTTAATTGCAACCGCATTTGCTGTGTGTTTATGCGGCGACACATTTTCGTTTCCCTGTTGGTCGAAGTTGTCAGATTTCGGTTTCTTTCGAAATAGAGAATTTTGAGTAATTAAGAATTTATGCAAATGAGTAATTCATATACGATTACCTTGAACGATGGGTCCATTGAATGCAGCTAACGTGCGATTCAACGTGTGAACTGCAGGACATATGAATGTTGAACGCACATTGCGGTATTACGGATACCTGTACCACGCCTGGCTAAATGTCGTCCACGCAACCTAAAGATTGCTTGCGTTTTTGTTTTTTTATTTCTCAAGTGTCTCGATCATGTCTTCTGAAATTTCCGCCGTTGTGTTCATCAATAAGATTTCAGAGACGGACGCAAATGGTTAATACGTGAGCCCTCGAAAGAACGTTGCGCGATGAACGAGCGATTATTGGACTCTTGACGGAGTAGTACGTGGTCGTGCAAACCCTGGCATTTCACGGACGATTTCTATCGACTTCTCGAAGTCGTTTGAAACGTATTTTTGACTATTTGCGGGACTGAAGGATAGAAGAAAAGTGAAAATATGAATATCACAGTCCTTGGTGTGCAATGTTTCTCTCTCTTCGAACGGAGTTTCACTAATCCGTGCTAGGGCAGTCACAACGATGCGTCTAGACTGCCCACTACGCCTAGACATTTCGTCGAACACTTAAGCAACGTTTTCAAATGGTGATAGTGAACTCTGTGCAAAGATCTGAGAGAAACGTGTGCCGCTACCGGGATGAAACATTAAACCGCTCTGCGTTTTTCTTTGCCCGTTCGACTGATCCCGGTCTACGTTCGTCGCCAAACAACAGCAATGTGTGCGTGAATTAGCGAGTGTTCATCTGCCTGGCGGCAACGTTACATGCACCCACTGTCGGTGCACGGGCGTCCGTAAAATCATCAGGAGAATAGGCTATAGACACTTTCCACACACGGAAACAAAGTGTGGAAGATAATGAGTACGGATCTCATTTGGCAATGGTCGATTACTGTTGCTACTACATTCTGAGGAGGAAGAGTGTCGAACACACCATGCTGTATATCGACACACCGCGCATCATAAGCCGATGGTCCAGACCCCGAAAGAATGGCTCGAAATGGCACCTCGCGTGAGTTCTCGAATTTCGGTTCACGAAAATCGCGTGAAACCGCGGATATTTTGGTTTAGAGCTGTGGACCAGATGACGGACGATAGAAGCCGACATTTAGATGCTTTGCGCGCAACCCGGCCAGCAAGATATACGAGAAACGAAAAATTCTTCCTCTCCAGAGGAAGATAGGAACATTGGATCAATGGGAAATACGATCGAACGAACTGTTACACACTTTTTCCATTTTCTACCTATTGCCGTTAACACTTCGGAAGAAACTAAAAAGGGAGAAGAAACAAGAACATTTGTCTCCTCGGTTGAGAGTTTGCGTCAGATTTGCGATAGATACTTTCGTTGCGTCGGATGTTGAAGGCACACGCTCCATGTTGATGATACAGTACCAAACCATAGAGTACAATACTATACCATGCCGTACCGTACGACACAATACCGTACCACACGATATAATACCGTGCCATACTGTACCATACCGGACCACAATGTGAAACACGACAAAACATCATACCACAACGTATCATACCGTACCATACCGTACAGTGTCATACAGTACCATACACTAACGCACCGTGTCATACCGTAAAATACCCTAACATACCGTAGCATACCGCAATACATCGTACCACACCGTACCATACTGAAGCATACCGTACCATATCTTACCATATCATTCCATGCTATACAAGACCTTACCATATCTTACAATGCGTTACTACATCTTACCATACCGTACTATACCGTGCCGTAACTTAATGCACCCTACAATACCGTACCATATTTTAACGCACCGTAGGATTCCGTACCATATCGTACCATAAAGTGACATGACGTACCTTCGCGTATCTTCCCGTATTTAACTGTACCAAGCCATCCCATACCCATTAACCTAACATGCCGTTCCTACTGTAACTTAACTTACCCATTAACCTAACATACCGTAGCCTACTGTAACTTAATACCATAACGTCGATAAATAGATAAAAGACTTTCAATGCAGTACCATACAGTACCGTATATGCCGTATATTATTCAATGTAATACCGTACCGTACAACACCGTATCATACATTATCATATCGTACTACACTATACCATACCAAATAAAACCGTACCATACCGTCCCATACGACATAAAACTGTACCATACAGTACCACACTGTACTACACGATACCAAATGGCATCATACCTTAACTCAGGGTAACATAACTTGCTATACCGTAGCACACCATACCACACAATACAACTGCTTA
The DNA here is from genome assembly GCA_002806875.1 of Lepidotrigona ventralis hoosana. Taxonomy (NCBI): domain Eukaryota; kingdom Metazoa; phylum Arthropoda; class Insecta; order Hymenoptera; family Apidae; genus Lepidotrigona; species Lepidotrigona ventralis. The sequence continues at coordinate 8,411 of NIPQ01109747.1, read as the reverse complement.
CCGTAATGCAGCAGACCGTATCATGCCGTAAAATACGACACAATAACTTACCATAACGTATCACAACGTACCAAACATATAAATTACCATACAATACCGTAACATACCAAACATATAAAATAGAATACAATACCGTAACATATCGAACCATACCATACTACATTGTACCATACGTATCAAGACCATAGAATACCGTAGCATACCGTACAATAACGTAAAATGCCGTACCATACCCTACTATATTGTGCAAAAGTGAAACATACTGCACTATCGGATGAAACACCGTACACTAATATACTATTTCATACCTAACCGTACCATGCCGTAACGCAAGATACAGAACCGTTCAAAACCATAACATTACGTACCATACTAAACAATGAAGTAAAATGTGACACCATATCGTTCTACGCTGTAGCACATCGTACCAAAACGAACCGTACAGAACCATAACGTACTATACCGTACCAAACCGTACAACACTGTAGCTTACCGTTCCATAAAGTAACAATCCGTAACATACTTTATCATAACGTATTTTACGAAACAAACGTATACGAATCGTAATATACCGTATCAGAACTTAACATACAGCTACATACTGTACCCTACGGTACAATACCGTAGCATTCCGTAGCATAACGTATCATATCGCAGCATACGGTACCATAGAGTGGCATACTGTACCTTTCTGTGCCATCGCGAATCATACAAAAGGTACATCAAACAAAAGGTGCCGTAACGAACCACGCTGTACCATACCATATCAAACGATGCAATGCCATGCAGTACCGAACCATAACATTCCATAACATACGAAACGATATATCAACCAGTATTTTTTATATTACCTAATAATTTACGGAGCGGATTAATTTTCGGTACGTGAAATTTGGTTTACTTTTGAAAATTCAATATTTTCTACTTTCATTATGTCAATATATTACAAAAATTTTGCTGCCTTATATTATTCTACGCATCGCATTTTTTACAACGAACATCATTTTTTTGTACATAAATATCATCCAATATTATTCATCGATCCTGAAGCATTACATATTTCCGTTACGTGGAATGATGTTTACATATGACAATTGAAAATATTCCGTTAATAATTAACGTTAAACATTCATTCTGTTAATACTACATATCGATTTTAATAACTTAAACATTTAATAAACTTATACATTTCTATGCTTTGCGAGGTTCACAACGGACCCCATTCTTTTGACCCCATTCTCTTTACATAGGTATTATTACTATCTATTGCTATTTACCGAGCCTACAGTGCTACGCAGTTATGATACGTGAAATGATGTTTATCTACGACCAGTCAAAATTTTCCACAACAAGTCAATATATCGTATCGGCTTTATGGTTTTATATTATTGTACGCATCGCGGGGTTTACAATGAACACCATTTTTTGTACATAAATATATTTGATATTACTAATGAGGCCGGAAATGTTACGGAGTTCCCGCACGCGGAATGATGCTTACATTCGTCGGTTCAAAATTTTTTTAATTCAAAATGTCAGTATAACATATAGATTTTAGGTTCTTATAATATTTTACATATCGCCAGGTCCACATTGAACCACATTCTTTGTACATGAACATCATGTAATATTATTTATTGTGCCTGAAATATTACGAATTTCCGATAAATGGAATAAGCTTTATGTTTTTCCATTCAAAATTTTCCACATTGGTATGTAATTACATGACATTGAATATAGAGTACCATATTATTCTACGCAACTTCGGGTACACAATAAATTGCATTTTTTTTTAAATATTATTTAATATTATTTTTCGGAACCTAATTTATACGGATTTCCGGTACGTGAAATAAGGATTACGTTATGACAATTCAAAAATCTTCACATTCATTCTGTCAGTATATTATAACGATTTTAGGCCTCATATTATTCTACGCATCGCAGGATTTTCAATTATCTCCATTATTTTGTTCATAAACGTCATCTAATGTTAATTACCTAACCTGAAATATTGCAGACTTCCGGAAAGTGGAATAAGACTTACTTATGTCACTTCAAAATTTTCCACGTTCATTCAGTCAATGTATCATGTCAAATTTAATGTTTCATGTCATTCCACGCATCGCAAGGTTAACACCATTTTTTGTACATGTGTTCTAGTATTTTTTATTGAACGTGATATATTCGGAGCTTCGGGACGTTGAATGAGGATTAGATATGAACATTCAAAATTCTCCACAGTCATTGTCTCAGTATATCATATAGATTTTATAGTCTTTCATTTTTCTGCGTATTGCGTTCATTCATAATGAACAAAATTTTTTGTACATATATGTCATATAATTATATTTATCCTGACTGAAACGCTACGGATTTTCTGTACGTGGACTGACGTTTATATATAACGATTCTAAATTTTCGAATCTCATTATGTCCATATATCATATCGGTTTTATGCCCCAATATTATTCTACGCATGGCGTGGTTCAAATGGACACCATATTTTTGTACATATGTATTATTTATATAATCCACCGGGCCTGACATAATACGGTGTTCCGCAACGTGAAATGAGATTTGCATATGTACATTCGGAATTTTTGACTTTGAGTCTCAATATATTATCTCGATCTGACGGCTCTATATTATTTTACGCATCGTGGGGATGACAATGAATTGAAGTTTATACTATATCGTTAAGGTTAATATTATATACCTGATATGAAATATTACTGTCCTCGGGTACGTTTCGGCGTTTACGTATGACAATTCAAAGTTTTCTGCATTCATTCTGCCAGTATATAATACAGTTCTGATGGCCTTAAATTAATCTACTCATCGCGGGTATCACAATGAACATAATATTTTAATATATATCGATGATTTATTATTATTTATCGAGCCTGAAATGTTACGGACGTCCAATACAGTTCGGGGCTTGCGTACGTCTACTTAAAATATTCGTCATTCAGTCTGTAATTACATTGTCTCGATCTGATGTTCATATATTATTCAACGCATCGCGGAAATCAGTAATAACACAATATAATTATATATTACGTTTATCAAAGAGTATTCATCAATTTTGAAATATTACCGTCCTCCGGTACGATTAGGGGCTAACATACCACTGTCCAAAACTCTCAACAATCATATAGTCAACAGCTCATCTCGATCTGATGGAATTATATTAGCTTATACATCACGAGGTTCACAATGGGCACAATTCGTTTTTATATAACGACGATCAAATATTATTTGTCCATCCTGAAATGTTACGGTCCTCAGTTATGGTTCGGGGCAATAATATCAGAATCAAAATGTTCGACATCCATTCTGTGTTTATATTATCTCTACTTCGTGGTCCAATAATATTCTACGTATCGCGGGGATGACAATGAACACAATTTTTTGAAATATAACGACGATCTGGTATTATTTTTCGACCCTGAATTATACGGTAATTCGGTACAGTTTGTTGCTTAAATATGACATGCAAAACTTTCGATATTCATTCTCTAAACTTGTTATTTCGATCTGATTGTTTATATTACTCTTCGCATCGCGGGGATCACAATGAACGCAATTTTTTAATATATAACGACGATCTAATTTTATTTATCGACCCAGAACTGTTACGGTATATATATAACCGTAGTTTGTTGTTTACATAATCTCTTTGAAAATACTTGACATTCACCATTATATTATATTTTCCCGATCTAATGATTTTATGCTTTTCTCCGCATCGCCATCCATACCACGAACTCAATTTTTTAATTTATGAGCACTGCAAATATTATTTATAGTCTCTGATGTTTTACGGTCTTCCATTACTGTTCGTGGATTACATGTAACTATTCAAAATACTCGACTTTCATTCTGTTAATATATTATACAAATCTGACGGTTTTATATTATTTTACGGATTGCGTCAATCACTATGGACACGATTTTTTAATATATAAATACGACCTTACACGATTTAACGGCCCTGAAATATTACGGTTTTCCGATACGGTGTATGTGGTTTGCATATTCGCATTGAAAATTCTTGACAGCAAAGGTATCAATATACTATTTAGATTTTATCGCCTTATACCATTCTACGCTATCCAGCGATCACTGTGAAATAAATTGATTATTATACAAATACAAACGATTACTTATCGACCCTGAAGTATTACAGCCCTTCGATACTTTCCATGGACTACATGTAACCATTCAAAATATTCGACAATCATTCTGTCAATATATCATATAAATCTGATGGTCTTATATTATTTTATACATCATATCACCGTGAATACAATTTCGATACATATAACTACGATCTAATGTCACTTATTTAACCACGAGTTATTACAGTATTCCTGGACTTGGAATCATGTTTACATATGCTACTGGAAAATTTTAGACATTCACAGAATCAATACATTATTTCTACCTAATGGTCTTGTATTTCTCTACGCATTGTGGGGATCTTTATAAATACAATTTTTAATATATGAAAACGATCTTACGATATTTTTCGTCCTTGAAACTTTACGGCGTACTGTTGCGTGGAATGATATTTACATGTGCTACGGGAAAAAATTCGCCATTCATCACATCAATAAATTATTTCGTTCTGATGGTCAAACATTATGCGTATACATATAGCACGATTCACCGTGAACGCAATATTTTAATATATAACGATACAATAATATTTATTGACTCTGAAATATTACGGTGTTCTGGTACATTGAATGAGGTTCACATATGCCCCTTGAAAATACATGGCATTCACCGTATCAGTACGTTATCTCGATCTGATCATCTTATGTTTTTCTATGTCTCGCGAGACTCAATATAATCTCAATTTTTTAATATATCCACGCTCAAATAGAATTTATGGTCCCTAAATTTTTTCCGGTCTCTGGTACANTGGACATTCATTCTGCCAGTACGTATTATCGATCTGAAGATCTTATATTATATGACGCATCGCGGGAATATCTATAAAAACAATTTTCTTGTACATACAGACGTCATATTGTTTATCGACCTTGGTCTCCTTGTTTTCTATATAGTGTTATATCGACGACATATATTAAAAAATTGTGATCATAGTTACCTCCGCCATGTGTAGAATAATATAATACATTCTGATCTCTATAATATGACGATACCCTGAATGTCGAGAATTTTTAAGGAACATGTGTATATATCATTTAACGTACATGAACAACGTAAGATTTCAGGGTCGATTAATTTTATTATATTGTCCTTACATATTAAATAATTGTGATCGTAGTAATGCAAGCGATGTGTAGAATAATATAAGATCATTATTCCGCAATAATATATTTATACGGTGAATATAAAGTATCTTTAAGGAGTATGAGTATTTCTTATTCCACGTACCTGAACAGAGTAATGTTTCAGGGTCGATAAATAATATTAGATCATCGTTGTATATTAAATAATTGTGTTCATAGCAATCCCTGCGATGAATAGAAAAATATAAGTCAATCAGATGACGATAATGTATAGATACGGTCAACGTCGTGAATCTTCAAGTATCATGTGTAAACCTTACTCCATGTACCTGAACACCGTGACATTTCATGGTCGATAAATAAAATCAGATCGTCATTATATAATAAGAATTATGTTCCTATTGATCCCCGCGATGCGTAGAATAACATAAGACCTTCTGATTGAAATGATATCTTGTCGGAATCAATGTCGAAAGTTTTAAAGTGTCACATATAAATAATCAAGTGACATATAAATAATAAAGTGTCACATATAAATAAGTTTTAAAGTGTCACATATAAATAATCTAAAGCCATTAGTTTGATATCACACATTGTCGGATAGAATGTCGAAATCGTTATATAGTTTCATGAAACCACAATACCGAAGGATAGTAAAACTTCATTGTCGATTAATAACACCAAATCGTTATTATAGATTAAAAAATTGTGCTCATAGTGATCACCGCGTTCCATGGAATAATATAAGACCATCAGATCGAGATAATATATTGGTATGGTGAAAGTCGAGAATTTTCATGTACAAACCTCATTCCACTTACTGAAATACGTTGCACTTCAGTACTAAAAATAAATGTCAGATCGTCGTTATATATTAAAAGATTTTGTTCATAGTTATGTCCGCGATGCGTAGATATATATAAGACAATCAGATAGAGATAATGTAGAAATACGGTGAAGTTCGAGAGATTTCAAGGAATTATTTAAACATATTTAATCTTCATTCCACATACCGGAACATGATAATATTTCACGGTTGATTAATAACTTTAGATCGTCGTTATATCCATAGTGATCCCAGCGATGCGTAGAATATTATAAGACCATTAGCTCGAGATAATATTATTGCGGCAAATGTCAAGTACTTTCACGGAGCATATTCAACCATCATTCCACGTACCGGACTTCCGGAATAATTCAATTCCGATAAATAATATTAGATAATATTTATGTACAATAAAATGGTGTTCATAGTAATCACTGGGTTGTTTCCCGAGCGAGTCTGTTGGATAAACTTCTCCCTGCTGAACAGTATGGATAGAAACGTCTCTGTGCAGAGATTTGTCCAAAGCTTTCGTTCTGCATCCTCTTGATGGAAATTTATTCAAGGGGATCGAAACGAACAACGGTCTAGCTGGACAGATATCCGCGAGGAATTGTTATCGGGAACTTCGTTTGGCGAAGATTATCAAAGTAATTCCGACGATGTAAAATTGCGAAGTCCTATATCCGCAAGAAACTTATTGCCAGTTCGAAACTAAGTTCTAACAAAATATTCTGAGAGTACGGTACTTCAGGCATTGGCACGCTTTAAATTCCCTCGTAATTACGTTTTAGTGTCTCCGTTCATCGAAAATCTAAGTACTATCACGGAGGAACATCTTGAGTGAAATAACCCCCTTTAATCGTTTTAATGCCTTTAACTGGTTTTCGAAAAAAAACCGTTGGCCAGAGTCACATGACAGTACTTCCGTCATTCACTGTCTAAATACAGCAAAAACTATTTTTCCTGTATTTAGATTTACACTATGTTTAGATTAGTTTCCGGTTCTTACAATTTATGTTTCGTTAGGAAACGATAGTATATTTACCAAACGCTGTGTGAAATCTGAACAGCGTGATCGGCATTTGAACCGTCCAAGTGGGTTTCCATTTTAAAGTGTTGGCTGTTGTATCGGGTACATGGACACGCACAATTCACATCGCATTGCTCGAATTCAACAAAAGACGGCACGAAAACAGATGTTAACAACAAGAATTGTAGCAAACATCACGTTGATCTGACGTGAGTGATTTCTAATTCAATAATTACACATTCCGTTGTCCGTATCTTACTTCATTCATTTGTGAAATTTCATTTGACAATGAAATCCTCGAAGTGAAATAGTGTGGTAATGAATTAATCACAAGAAACGCAAACGTGTAACGCATCACGAATGCAAGAAATGTGATGCAGAATTACGTACTGACGCACGTTTCGAATTGCACCAAAATATTGTTAGATCTTTAGAGATTATTAGATTTTTGTTTGACTATTATAAGAAGACTAGATTATTAGACATTATATTGTGAAACTGCCTAAAGTGGATAAGCTTAAATCCTTAGCAAGTGCGCCAACAATTCAACAAATTATTACAAATAAATAATTAACATTGTTTCGACAGGAGTTTAGCGCGACTTAGTGTCTTTATTATTTCGATATACTTTCAAACAGCCTGCATGCAACTTTTCGAAGCTTCAAGGAAGGATCTGGTCACTGAAATCGGTAACGAGAGGGCATGGTCATCGCGACCTAGCCAGCGTTGCGCGAAGCGAAGTGGAGTGGACCAGAGCGGAGCGATGCGAAATTTTGCAACAAAACAACAGTCTGCGGTGATCCCTTTTCCCTTGCGCGTGAGCTACGCGAACAGGCATCTCTATCTCTCCTTCGGAGAGAGCTACTGCCGTGAGACTGTTACAATTCTCGGACAAAGCATTCAGATTCCTTCACTCTCCGAACGTAGAGGTTAGCTGCTGCGGCGGGCACAATATGCGTCCACATTTCTGTTTTGGAAAAAGTTAACGAAGAAAATCGTCACGTTGACTTAGACGCGTAGACGCCAGCCGCACGACGGACAGTCGTAAGAAAGATATGGCTAGCTTCGAAAGCTAACGATCGTGAAATTGTGGACAGAGCACACCTTTCTTATAACGAATCCCTATGTTCTCTCATCAGGTTTCTCGTTGCTCTTCTCATGAAACGCGCTCGAGCCGGAGCAAAAATTTATTTTCGATTCAATGACAAGCGCAAGAGAAACAGGACGGAAAGAGAAGCAAGTTGGCGAGGCATCTTCTATATGTACGAGGGAGTGCATAAGTCACATA
>NIPQ01109738.1:0-15443 GCA_002806875.1 Lepidotrigona ventralis hoosana | reverse complement strand
AATCGAACCTACGCTCCTCTAAGATTCACGGTGACAGCAACCGAATTCCCCAGTCGACGTGCATAACGTGTGCTATGTATGATGATCGTGAGAATAGTGGTGTTCGAAGAGGGTTTCGGGCAAACAACGTTGACGAGCAAATACATACATACATACATATATATTATTTAGCGTTTAAGCCTTTTGCTTTATCGATTTCCTTTCGAAACTTCTTAGACAAGTATTAATTATTGTAATTGTAACGTTATATTTAATTTTCAAATGACAGATACAATACACAATTCGAGCTCGTGACTCGATACTTCAAGGCAATAGGTTATTTAATTTTTAGATTTCATCTTTATGATTACAAAACATGGTACTAGTAAAGTTAATAATAATTCGAGATGTAGTAAAGTTAATAATAGTTCGAAATGAGTTGATGAGAACGTTCTGCGTGTAATTGCAGTTGTAGATTACGGATGTTCGTAGATTTTTATATTAATATTTTTACGAACGTAACCAAAGAATTTTTAAATTCTCTGTAGACGATAGTGTTTGCTTCTGAGAAGCTCGTTTTAACCACTAAATATTATAAAGAGTATTCTACTTTTATTATAAATATTTATACTTTTACTTTATACTTTTATTATAAATATTTATGCTTATTTACATTATATAATTTATTATAAATATTATAAAGAGTATTCTACTTTTATTATAAATATTTATTATAAATATTTATACTTTTACTTTATACTTTTATTATAAATATTTATACTTATTATTTATATTATAATTATATATATATATAATTTATTATAAATATTTATACTCATTATTTATATTATAATTATATATATAATTTATTATAAATATTATAAAGAGTATTCTACTTTTGATATTTCAATTTGAAGATACACGATATTTCTAATTTATAAAATATCACGAGAGCTTACAAAAATAACACGAGAAACAGCACGAAGGATAGAAACAATTAATCTCCCTCTCTTCGATTCTACGAAACTGATTGAACGAGTGGAGCAACCTTCGAGAGGAATAATTGTTAATCAAGTTTCCAGAATGGTTACACGGATCAGCTTCTCGGCAGGGCGGAATCGTGTCATCAATAACCTCCGTAGCAAAGACTCGATAATCCCCGGCAAGAAATACTTGCTCCTTAGCGGAACAATCGACCATGACTTTGAACGCTGCTTTGTCGAGGTATAATAATGGAACGCCTCGTGCTCTTCCTCCCGGGAAGAATAAATCGAGCTTTCTCTCCTCGCCTCTCGACAGAAACAATACGATCGAAATTCCTTCTCGTAGAATTTTTCCCTCCTCCTTGCGAAGCAAGGTCCCGTCGTCGGGACTTGTTCGAAAGTTTTCACCCTGCTGCCACTTAAGATCCGCGCGCAAATTGCGAGCATTGTTTCCTGGTAAACAATGTGAGCTTGGATACAGGAGACAGGCCTTCGTCGTGAACGAACGACGCGAACTGCGATTGAACTCGTCGATGTATTACGCTTATTAAAGGCTCCACGACCTTCGAAGCTCGAAATTAGTCGCGAAGATAAATTGCTGTTACTTTGGGGCGAGGCGAGCGTGCGAATAAACAGACGCTTATCGGGTGAAATCCGAGTGTCCTTGGGCTCGCTTTGAATTAATTTAATTGCACTTGACTTGCCAAATAGAGGGGGAATAACTTTGCACGATGATGGAGAATTCAAGGAATGTTCTATCTGAGAATGAACGATGAGTTTAACTGAAACGAAAAGAAAACACGCTCGAAAATGATTAGACATAATAATAATAATGTTAAAAAGAAGGAAAAAAAAAGAAAATGTTCAAGCAGACAAAAAAAAAATCCAAGACCATCGACTTGGATTACACTTAATAAAAACAACCCGCATCCCCGCGGCGATATTGATCGAAACGAGGAATCCCGAGGCTCGTGGCGGCGAAAGAAGCATGGCCTCAGCCACGGCCTCATCAAGAATTTACAAATTTCGCTAAGTAAATTCTTCCGGGGTCTCCCATCGAGCGTGAGGAGCGTCAATGTTATTACGGGCTCGTGAAAGTTCGGGAGATGATAATCGACGAGAGGGTCCCGCGCGCCCCGTCCGAGGAAGCGCGGTAATTTCATTTGTTACGTGCAATCTCTTAGCGGTCGACTTTTTCGACGGTTGCATGATCCAGGTACGACGGGATTGCTCTGACAGGTGTAACACCGCGTTAGCCGCGCTCGGAGCTTAACGCGACCCGATCGTTTCCAACGACCGCCCTATACATTATGGATGAGCCGGTACTTCGGAATTTAAGAACATTGAATTTCTTCGTTGGCCGATGCTTTCAGGTGTCAGTTTCTTTGGCACTTTTAATGGTATCGCGTTGTCTTCTACAGCTACGTCAACGTCACCGCGCTGTTCGCGTAACGTAACACTTATGGCAACGAATTTGTGCGACGATATTGGGGGTTGAAGATATTGGTCAAATCTGCGCTTTATATGACGAAACTTGTGAAACAAAGCGGTCTTTCTATCGAAGTTGAAAACCTTAAAATCGATCTGACAACGAGCCTCTGGATCTTGAATAACACGTAGAGTTCTCAAGATGTAATTATACGAATCGCGAGAGAGAAGAGGAAATGAAATGCCCACCCTTTGAGCTATGAACATTGAGTCTAATAACTCGCTGCGGATGAATTTTCAAATTTAACTTCCCAAACTGAGGACTGATAAATACAAGTTGTATATACGATTCTTTCAATGCTTCACGTCTGACACGATATTTGTTGAAAAACTGAGAAGAAAATCGTAAGACAAAGAGGGTTAATATCGTAACAACTAATTACCAGAGGTTTTATTGAAAATTTGTAACCACTAAAAATTACGTGCACAACACACGATGTCATCGATCGTTTGTTGTCAAAGTTATTAAATGTTCAAAAGGCGATATTTAACGATTTTACTTCAAGCTACTCGATAGAACGAGCATCGACTTCACATCTTCAAAGGCCACGGTCGTTTTTACGCAGCCAATTGGTAGCTACGGAATTCGGAAGTAACAGAACACGGTTCGGTTGAATTATTCATTCGACATAAATCGCTTTCGTGCACGCAACAGCGAAAGAAACTCTAGCAGGGCCGACTCCACGCGGTCTTCCGGCTCATCTGACGCGGCGTCCGTTTCAAGCATAGTTAAACATTAACGAAGAGAAAGCAGCCGTCTACTACTCTCCGAGATTGGCCGTAACTGTATTATTAAATTTAATCCAGTTGTTCGGACAACTCGATTTATCCGTGCGAATTTCTTGTTTTTTGCACCCTTTTCTTCGGGCAGCTTCTTTCTAGATTTTAATTATTATACTCACGTGTAAATAGCGTAGTAATTTGCCTTTACGAAATTTTTTTGATTTTCAAGCAAGATATCGAATATTTTCACCACGTACATAATTTTATTAGGTAGCCCTTTAAATAATAAATTCTATTCAGTCCCAGTTAAGTTTTCTGATTTTCAAATAGGACACTGCATACTTTTAACGTGCATACATTTATAGATAGCTTTCTTAAAATAATATTAACGTGATAATAATGAAAACAGTAAATTCGAAATTGAAGCATAAGACATTCGGACAATTTGAACGGCAGTGAATCAAATCTGTGTAAAACACGGGGCCAATAATTCGCGTCAAATTTCAGACGAAAAAAAAAGTGGATGAAGCAAACGTTATAATTACAGATGGCCCATTTCCAACAATCCATCCGCCGCCTCCGAATTTATCCGGCCGAAATTCTACGATATCAGTCGCCTCGATATCACTCTTTTTATCGTTACGTTGCTCATTCTTTTTTTTTTTACCAATCATTTCAATTAAACTCTTTAAACGTATATTCCCGCTCGAAAGTTTCAAATGAAATGAAAAAATTGAAATACCTTGTATAACCAAGAATTCATGATTAACAATCACCATATTATAACATGTCGTTATATATTACATTATATTATAACTGTGATTACAATTATAGTAATTATTATTACGTATTATAATTGTAGAACGTGCGATGTGATGTCATGTACGTTTATTTACAGATGAAGAGTTACTTGCGACTGACTTTATCAACAACCTCAAATGAAGTCTCTCACGTCATCATTTTTCTACATCCTCGCACTCTTCCACTTCAGCGCGCTCGATGTCCATCCCTTTTTGTTCCCGAGCTAGATGACGTTCATGTTTTCCTCGATGTCTGAGCTTTATCTGGCCCTGTGACCAGTCGCCTACAAGCTAAACTCACAAACTAAATTCTCACAAGTGCCCCACAATAAACGTTAAACAGTTGAAAAATTTTATCATCCACGACCGAACCGTCAGAAACAGAAAATGTTCCAAAGGCGACGTTTGGACGGGAATGTATCCCCAATGTACCCGAAACAGAAACGCTCGCCTGGACCATCGAATTTCACTCGAACGAGCGCGAAGTTGAGATAGATGAAATTCCACCGCGTGGCGTAGATGAACGACGCTCGCGTGGCCGTTTTTGTGCGCGCTCTCTCCTCTCGACACCGGTACACACTTATTTCCTCGTTTCCTCCGCAGAGGAAACTGTTTTAATATCCGTCTCACAGACGGAGATACGTCTCAATCAATTTCTTCGCGGTGGTTCTTCTCCAACCCTGGTCTCACGGGAAATGCGAAGAGAGTCGCGAGTATCCTCCGTCAGGGAGGAAGAAGAAGAAGCCGACCTCCTCGCCGCGCGAATAAGCGTCTGCGTTATTTGTATACGCGGGATGTGTCGCGGGAGCTAGCGATACGGAGCGAGCTTGTTACCGCGAAGGGGACGAAGTTCATCGCCGGAACGAAAGAGACCGGCAACTTTTCCCATGAACACTTCCTGCGGCAGTTTCTGTTGGAGAACTACTTTCTTTTAATAATCGAGAACGATGTGTATATACTTTGCAACAAGTACACTGCGATTCGTATATTCTCACGAGTATGAAGGTTTAAATTGCGAAATTAAAATTACGAGACACGATTCTACAAACCTGTTTATTCATAAAGTATGTACAGAGTGAATGGAAAGAAGGTTCAACTTCCAGGATAGAAACATTAAAAGAAAAAAAAGAAATTCTAATAAACGTGAATCGAAAAACTGATTGTTACTAATTGTGGCGTCGAGAAATTAATAGTAATGTAACAATGAATTTGAATATCGCGAATGATAATAGAAATATATAATGTTTGTATTTATTCATAAAGTATGTACAGAGTGAATGGAAAGAAGGTTCAACTTCCAGGGTAGAAACATTAAAAGAAAAAAAAGAAATTCTAATAAACGTGAATCGAAGAACTGATCGTTGGGCATCGAGAAATTAATAGTAATGTAACAATGAATTTGAATATCGCGAATGATAATGGAAAATATAGAAATATGTTTGTAATATAATGTTTGTAAATGTATAATGTATTTATTCATAAAGTATGTACAGAGTGAATGGAAAGAAGGTTCAACTTCCAGGGTAGAAACATTAAAAGAAAAAAAAAGAAATTCTAATAAACGTGAATCGAAAAACTGGGCGTCGAGAAATTAATAGTAATGTAACAATGAATTTGAACATCGTGAATGATAATGGAAAATATAGAAATATATAATGTTTCTTCCGATTCATTATGCAAAAGTTAGATTGTTAAGGTTTCGAACCTCATAACCATTATTAGAATTTTATTCTAATAGAGACTTTATGAAATTTTAATGAAATTCTGGCGAGGTGTATTCCTTTGATAACAGAAACTTCAACTTTAAATTGGATAGATAAGAAAAGCTGTGTTTACTTTATATTGTACATACTTTAAGATTTCGCTGAAATTTGCGATACCTTGGAAGTTTGTCCTTCAATGTGGTAATCTTACGTTTTCCAATTTTTAATCATTATTCCTCCGCGAAATGGATTGCAAACTTTATCCAACTTTCTTATTTTATAGAACAGAATAGCCACGAGCTTAAAATACAAATGAATTTTTCAATTCTCCAAATCATATCATTGATTTTAATCTTAACCAAATCTCTGTTCAATCTCTATAAAACATAACCAATAATCTCATGATTACAACAATCGCAAACTACAAACAAATCGAAAATAAAATCACGAATACTCGTCGAAAAAATCCTTTCCAATATCAATTAAAGCTAACAGCAATCGCGGGACACACCTATTCACTTTACATTCCACTCGTCGGAACAGTCTATCAATAAAGTATCTAAAATAAAGGAACCAGAATATCCCCGTTCTATCGTCTGGAAATGCGAGGAGTTCCCAACAACGGAGACGTCGCATCGTCTGAACGGCCGCATCAAAGGATAGAGAAGGAAGAGACAATCTAGTGGTAGAAACTTAGGGAAAGCCAGCCAGCCCAGTGGTTGAAGTCTCGAGGGAAATTCCTCGTCACGGAGGAAATCTCGCCGTGTCTCGCTATATGTATCTATATCTATATATTTAACTATGTATATATATATATATACATATATATATATATATAGCGGCCAGCGGCCGGAAACGGAGGAAACTTTTAATTCCCCGTGAAAATCAGGACGTACGGGCGACATGTCACGCGGAAAATCGAGACTTCTCACGGTCGGCAGTCAAACGTGCTCACACGAACGATTCGTATTTATTGCAGCAACGAGTATACGAGGGGTGGAATTCGTCGCGTAGATTTACGACGGCGTGGAATTTACCACAGTGTCGCTGCCTGGGAAGGATCGTCCGCGATTCCATCAAGTCTTCGTGCGCCATTAAAACGAAAATGCGTCTGAACATCGTCGCGCGACGTGTGCAAAAAAAGAAAGAAAGGAGGGGAAGATCGTTCCCCTGTGAAAGTGAGAAATTGTTACAATTTCGTCAGTCGTGTTTCTCACAGGCAGAAGTGAACGGAGATGAAAATGGTCTGTTTAATTTATATAGCTTGGGTTGTTGTGAGATGGACGTTAAATATTCTGTAAATTATATCGATGAATCTGTTCTTTTTTGTTTTCTTTTTAGTATGTACTTTGAAGTATATACTTTTAGTATGTACTCTGAAGAAGTTTTATTTAAGTACAGTAAAGCCACCTTCATCCGAACTTTTATTAAGTATATCTTAATATCTAATTACTATCTAACAACTATATTACTGTAATAAAGTAATTTCTAAGTAATAAGTTTAGTTATTAGCAGACAATATTAGTAGATAATGTAAGAATGAAATATTGAGATATTTGGAAAATAATGGTTCACATTATCATGGTTGCTGTATGTCATTTTTTTTTTAGATCACTTTCATTTTCAAACTTATCGATTTATAAAGAGTTAATTACATAATGGGTAAAAATATATAAAAGGAAAGAAAGAATACAATGAAATAGTAGATTCGTACATTAATATATACATGTTTTATAAGTGAAAATTCGAAAATGAAGGAGAATTTCAAGAACGTTTAAAATTTTCGTCAATATCGAAGAAATAAAAACTGAGACAAAAGTATTCTGTTTTATTCTCTCTTCAACATACTTATAATTTAGAGCTTATTAATAGCATAATATCTGTCCCATATTGTACAATAAAATGTACGAAAAAAATTACTACGATGCTCTGGACATCTGTTTTCTAAAATGAGTTTGATAAAATTTTCCGTTCGTAAGTCTTCTGAGAATACTCTGCGGAATAATTGAAATCGGATCGACCAAAGCGATATTTTTACCGTGATACGTCGAAGAAGAAGATGTTTGTCACAAAGAAAAGAAAGGATCTGAAAGTTTTGCGAAGTCTTCGTGCTTCGTAAAAATATTTCATGAGTCAGTCTCTCTCGTGCCGGGGAAAAGTCTTCCCCAGTGGAAGAAATCGGAGAATCGAAGCAGATGTCGGGAAGCTTCATGCAAGACTTGTGATCGAAAATTGCGCATCACGCAACCGTGAGAAACGGTTCACTCTTGTAAGAGCAGAAACACGAGAAACTTGTTACGCCATTAAATAGAACGGATTTCTTGTGTTACACTCAAAATTTTCACTTTAAATTCGTCGTCTGAACAAAAATCACGAAATTTTTGTTAAAATTGTGTACACGTACAGGGCAAGCTTTCAGCAAAATTTTCTACAAGCGGAAATGAGAAAAAAAATATTATACGAGCTTTGTTACAAAGTTGCAGTAAAATATTGAAAATTAAATAGACCATTTAAATGGTTTTGAACCATTTATAACAAATACGTGCGAATAATTAATTTAACAATTTAATATTAATGATCTAGTTTCTGGGATAAAGTGAAATTTTCGAGGAAATTCAAAACGTTTAATAAATTATTTCTTTCTTGTTTATTTTCACTTGTAGACAATTTTCTACAATTTCGCCGGATAATTACGAAACACCGTGCAGATCGATTGTCAATTCGACTTAATGTCAAGCAAACGTTAATAAGTACTTGAACTTAGAATTTCGAGGCGCAACTTCGTTTGTGTGTAGCACATCTTGCTTCAACTGATGCTGTAACATTTTATAAAGTCTCACGACTGCTGCTCGAGACAGCAGAAGCCACGTACTCTGGTAAGTCCTCTGCTAACAGAACGTACGATACTATTATTTGCCCCGGTCATTAAGCGGTTCTCGGGCTGCTTCAACTTCGAATAAAGGAGCAGCACCACGTTGTTTACGTTCCACGGCTGGAAATGAAAATCCTTGTGAATGAAACTTTGTGAACATCGTTCGTTTGCTCGTCCCGGTAAAATGACCCTTTGCGGAGGATGTATTTCATCAAGTGTTCTCAATTACAGGGAGACGGTTAAGGTCTACAAAAGTTGGAAAAGAAATTGAATGGTAAGGATCAACGAGGACTGCCGGTTAGAAATAAGAAACGTGCGAAGTGTAATCTACGATGAGGTTGAAAAAAATATTGAGGTTGTAAAAAGGAACAAATAGAACAGGGCAATGTATCGTGAAGATAGTTAGAAAAAGTAGAAACATTGCTGAAATATGAAGTCTGAAATTCTCTAAAGAAGAAAATAGATCTCAGGAATCTTCAAGACTAATAAAGGAACATACCGAAGTGTCAATTACCGAGTTTGATGAAATTTGGCATAAAATTGACAAAAGGATTCCAATTTATCCGCAATTTATGTATTTACATTTGCTTGGAAAATGCTATTTAAAAATGACAAAAAATACTGATACATAATATCGTAATGATAGAAAAATAATGATGGGTTTTTTAAATATATTGTTTTAAAAAATGATTTTTTTTCGCCCCATTAAATTCGCCATTAAAAACTAATTTAATAAACACTAATTTCATCAATTACTCTCAACTTCGAGAGTAATTTTCACCCCTTCAACATTGATGATTGCTGGTAAAAAAAAAACGTGTCAAATATTTTATTTTTTTTGAAAACTACATTTGTGCCAAAAGTGGTCGTGATTGGCCCTTGTAAGTGGGAATCTTTCGAACACAACAATCCTACAACAAAATTACGCGGCTATTTATCACCTCGCCGAGTATCATCAATCTCTTTATCTTTCAATCTCGCCTTCGAATCCGCGGAATCGCAATTTTATCGTCTCTTTAATCAATAATCCACGCGGGAATCGCCGGGAACGTCGCTAGTCACGGTGAGATCGCAAGTTCAGCCATCTTTCGCGCCTATTTACGATTCGGAATGTTCTCAACGTCGCACCCCGAGGTTTCACCCTCGAGGAGAGGAAAGCTCGCGATGTGTCGAAACGTCCGAACAACAGATGCGGGATACCAACGCGGGGATAGACCTTAAGATCTTCGCCAACAGATGTTGCAGTTACACAACCCCTCCTTCGACGATTCCTCCCCCTATAGCCGAGCCAGCAGCCCTTATCGACGCGGTAACAAACACTTGGAACCTGCCTCGAATGCTTGATACCGCTCGATCCTCATGAAATATGAACTACCGTACGCACATACGACGTTCCCGTCGACGTATCGTGCAATTTGCTCGGGGATCACCAGATCGCTCGCGATACAACGCGTATCGATACGCACGGTCGACGTCAATTACTTCATAAATGCCAGATTATTACTTTTTCCTCTCTGGAAGCGAAGACTTTTGGTTATGTTCAGACGTCCACAAGATTACTGACAATTTTTTCTCCTGATTAGATTCACTATGATCTTGAAGATCGATGCAACGACTCGTTGAAACTTATCGTACGATTTTTATAAATGCCAAATTATTACTTTTTCCTCTGTGGAGTCGAAGACTTTTGGTTATGTTCAGACGTTCACAAGATCACTGACAAATTTTTCTCGTAATTAGCTTCACTATGATCTTGAAGATCGATGCAATGACTCCTTGAAACTTATCGTACGATTTTGATAAATGCCAGATTATTACTTTTTCCTCTGTGGATTCGAAGACTTTTGGTTATGTTCAGACGTCCACAAGATCACTGACAAATTTTTCTCCTGATTAGATGCACTATAATCTTCAAGATCGACATCTTTCTTTTGTAATGGCTCCTTGAAACTTACTGTACGATCTTTGTTCATTGAAGTTTGAATATTAATAGTGACAAGAATTCAAGAAATCTTAATAGTTCGTCGTCTAATTCTAATATTCAATAGTTAACAAAATAGCGAGGAAGAATCGTGCAAGTTATTTTAAAGAAAAAAACTTCAATCGATTCAGTCATGAGAAAAATTTTTGATCGATTTTGAAGACCTTCGTGTAGACACATGTTCGAAAACATCGAGGATTGTCAAGAACTTAGGTCTGTCAAAGTGAAGCTTTAAAACGAAGCCAAAAAGATTGTTATACGATTTCTTTTTCACGAAATTACAACAGTTTAAAATACGATCTTTCGTTGAACTTGCGAATCCTTTCGCCAGTAAAAAGACACACTGAAACTGCATTAAGAAGATCTAGCAAAATTACTTAACCGAAGAACGCCAAGTAAAGTAAATTTCAATTAACTTCGATTAACTTCGTTGCTGCACTTCCTGTCTTTGCTCTGCCATTTCAACTTTATCTGCTTCGCAAAGTGCCTGAACATTCCGGCGCTAAGCGTCGATTTGGGTCAAAAGTTCGCTGATAAACCAACCGTTTCGCTTGTTATCCGTCTCGCCGGCTTGTTAACAGCGAGTAACATTTCCTGGTCTGGTCTCGTTCAGGAATCTGCCTTTTGATTCAGCCAGGAAATGTTCCTCGGAGCACGATCGTCGTTTTTGATTTTTCTTAGCGTGTCGAAACTAGTGTGTGTAACGAAGCTGGAGACCGTACAGAGAAGTCACCTTAAATTAATGGCGCGTCCTCGCGGTGTATTTCCGCGTCAAACTAGAAAAAAAACATCGTCGCAAATTAATTGGACGAGCAAAGCACCAGCGACGAACTTTGATCCGAAAAATGAAAGAAATAACGAAAAAAGAACAAGAGAGAGAGAGAGAGAGAGAGAGAGAGAGAGATGGCACACAGGCGGTTATCCATCAAGCGAAATTTTGCTCCCGCGGATATTGCAGAGAAAGTTTTATTTCAATAGCCTTCTAAATTGAAAAAGAGAGAGAAGTGCAATTCGAAACGACAGATGGATAAGATATCTGAAACAAAAATCTTTGTTTCATATGAAGTATTTTAGCAACGTGAGTATTTATTTTAAATATAGTATTTTATAGTATTTCAAGTATTCGTTTATATGATGGTATTGTTTAAAATATATTAGTAATGTAAGTATTTATTTCAAATAGAGTCTATAGAAGAGCTTCGTGCTGTTGGAATAAATATGAAATTGGCGAAACGATGATTATTTAATTTTATGTGCATTGATGAAAAGCAATCGATTTAGTGCAGAATGAAAAAATTAATAACTATTATAATGGTCGTAGAAATACTTGCATACCATTGTGTTACAAATATACATTAAAAATGCATTATTGCAAATGTATTTTTTACGATTATTACGTGTATTTATAAATCAATTAAATACATTAAATTCCATACTATTTTATAGAACGTCGTTTCAAGCGAACACAACAATTTTACATTATAAAAACTGTCCAACTGGACAAAAATAAAACACACTATTCTCAATCAATCAATCAATCGACATTCATTAAAACCTCGTGAAAAATACGAAAATTAGATCCTCGACAAACGTCCCAAAAAAATACTACCGAGCGCAACGAAAAACCAATCGATCGATCGATCGAACCAACATCCGCTAATAGTTCGTGAAGAATAAAGATACGAAAATTACGCTTGTGCGGGAATTAATTTCGACAAATGTCCCGAGAGATGAAAAGAAGCTATTAAACACAACACGAAAATTTCTCAAACTCGTTTGTTGAAAACCCATCGGTTCGACGGATACTTGGCCAAAGTTTTAGAAATAAATGAAACAGCGTGCTGGTAAAAGCGAAACTGGGTTACTAGCCGTGAGAGACGACGTTGACGCAGACGAAGCGTTAAGCAGGCCGAACTAAAGATCCACGCCACTTAGGGACTTCGTCGACCGTGACAATTAGTGAGCAACGTTAAGCCACTCGTTAAAATCCAGTCGTCGTCGTCGAACGTCGGCGACGGGATTCCAAGCTCTCGGGTGGACGTTTCGTGCCACGTTGGCCCGCTACCAAACGTTTAACAGTGTCGAGTACGTACACCGAGCATGAAAGCGCACGGAAAGTGCGCGAGCAGGATGTAAACTGTACGTGACCGGTTTCCGTGACCAGACAGGCCAGAAAATTGTATTTTTCTGCCAACGGGAATATGTTACCGGCGAACGCGAAATCCAGTTAGAGGCTCGGCTGAAAATTTCGTTCGACGAAAATTTCATTCGGGATCCCGCGTTACTTGATAAACTCCCCCGCCACCGAAACCCCGATGCGTTGTCCCGTTGTCCCGTCGCAATTTAACGCCCGTTGTCATTTTCACTGCTCGAATATCGCAACCGGCGCGAAACGTCCGGCCGGAATAAAAATTGCCGCGCCGTAAACAATCGGTTGCTTGACAATCGGCCGTGACGTGTTTGCACGCGGATATAAAATGAAATGAAAATTTCTGCCGAACGTGTAACGTAGATTTTGCAGGCCCGATATTTCGTGGTAGAGATGAAGTCGTATTGTTTGTTGGAAACATTCCGCGGTCATTTGCTGTAGTCAAGTCCCGGTAATTTTCGGTTCGAGGATATTTCTTGAAACGAGTGTGTTGATTGTCGTAAATCAAAAATCACTGGGGATTCGTTCAAGTTTTTTATCAGAATTTAAATTGAGAAATTTCAATTGTATATTTCAATGTATCTTGATAACTAATAATAAAATTATAATAATATCTCAATTTTTAATAGATTTATAAGAAAACGAGGCACAAGAAGCTCACAAAACTAATGTGACGAGAACGATGCTTGAAAATTTGCAACTTTGTAACGACAAGACGTAAAAAATGTATATATATTTACAACGATATCTCTGTGTTTTATCATTTTTCTATCACATAATTATTTTATGTCGTTNAAATGAAAATTTCTGCCGAACGTGTAACGTAGATTTTGCAGGCCCGATATTTCGTGGTAGAGATGAAGTCGTATTGTTTGTTGGAAACATTCCGCGGTCATTTGCTGTAGTCAAGTCCCGGTAATTTTCGGTTCGAGGATATTTCTTGAAACGAGTGTGTTGATTGTCGTAAATCAAAAATCACTGGGGATTCGTTCAAGTTTTTTATCAGAATTTAAATTGAGAAATTTCAATTGTATATTTCAATGTATCTTGATAACTAATAATAAAATTATAATAATATCTCAATTTTTAATAGATTTATAAGAAAACGAGGCACAAGAAGCTCACAAAACTAATGTGACGAGAACGATGCTTGAAAATTTGCAACTTTGTAACGACAAGACGTAAAAAATGTATATATATTTACAACGATGTCTCTGTGTTTTATCATTTTTCTATCACATAATTATTTTATGTCGTTATCTTGTCACGCAGTCAATGTTTGTAAAACTGTACGAGGCACTTTGGACGACTACCAAAATCTAACTGGCCGATAAGGGAATTGCCAGAAAACATCAGCAAATTATACGAACCGATTTCGATTGAACGTAAAATGTATTTCTTCGACAACGTCGTAAAGCAGTAATAGGTATTCGAGCACAATCCCTACCTTGAATTTTATTGCCTAGAGAACCATATGTGCAGTTCCATTTGCATATAAAATAATATCTGAAATATCCGTCCTCTCTATTCGCTGCCAAAACTCGAAACATTTATACAATTTCAGAAGGGAGAAAAAAAAAGAGAGAAGTAAATGAGACAGCGAATAAATTGGTGAAGAAACAGAATCGTTAAGAAACACCATGAGAACAACGGCAAGATATTTTTTGTTTGCCAAAAACAATGGCCTTCGTTAATATTCGGACATTAAATATCGAAACTTTTACTTTCGTAAAAACGAATCATACAATGACGAACTAAATTTCTTCCACTTTCGAAATTCAATTTATTTGAAAATGTTTTTACATTATGTAGCAGATGGTAAAGTGAAGGCACTATTTCTCTAGAGAATGCTACAAATTGTCACCGAGTGTAGAAACGTTGAAAAATTTTCTTCGCAAGTGAATCTACAATGAGTTTGAAAATTGAAGCCTCCCTTTCACAGTGACCCCTCAAAACTTGATGTACGATTTTTTTTTTTTTTCGAAATGTCACAATTTCCACCTTTCGATCCCTCGTTTAAGTCTAATATTCAAAGTTCAACAAAAATAATCATATATCAAGTTTTCAAGCATTATCGTAAAGGAGGAACTTCAATCTCCAAATCCATTATACAATCATGAAAACAATTTCTCAATTTTTCTACGTATGGAGAGACAGAATTTGTAGAGTTTTCCAGGAGGAAGGTATCATCATTTATTCACTCACTATGCAAAAACAATTCAGAATAAAACGAATAACACATTTTGAAGATCTCAAGCTTTGACATGAGCCCAGGTTCGACATTTTTGTACAAAATTGTAGCAGTTTCAATATTTGGTGTCCGAATATTAATGGGAGTCACGGTGTATTTTTAAAAGACACGCTCGTTTCGACAAAAATCAATACACTCGTTTCGGCGATATTTCGAATTCTGAGGTTTTACTTTTTAATTTAATTGTTCCCAAAAATACAAACGTTATTTACGTTGCCTTCCGTTGATACCGTGAACATGCGATTTCGCAAAGAAAAAGCGAGAGGTACATCGTTTGCGTCATTTTGAGAACAAAGCGATCGTGTTTGCGGAGTATCGGCTTGAAAACGGACACGGCAGGACTGCGTTTCGCGGAAAATGTTGATTTCAATCCTGGCCTCCTACAAATCGCTCCCTTTGAAAGTCTTTCAAATTAGCTCCGTGTTTGTCCCCGAACTGGAACGCGTGGAAAATAGAACGTAAAGAAACACGCCAACTGTCCGCGCGCGGATAAAGTGTAATTACTTTGCCTTCA
>NIPQ01109726.1:0-15457 GCA_002806875.1 Lepidotrigona ventralis hoosana | reverse complement strand
TATTCTATCCTCGTCCGGCGTGTACACGTGGATGAATTGACGATAGGAGAGATAATAAATATAATCATTAGAGGAACCCACTCTCGTATCATAGCGGACAATCGCGTTGCGCTCCGCGAGAGGAAATATTTGAGAAACGAGACGAGCTTCCAGCGAGGCTCAATCACGATCCTAGGCGATCGTGAACGTGATGTAATAAGAATGCCCGGCTGCCCTCACATTGGCAACAGTGTGAAGAACGTTCGACGCGGTTGCATTTACCGTTCGATCGCGAAGAATACCGCTGGAGAACATGGCCATTGATACTTTGCGGAGGACAATGCGGTACACGTGCTCGGCCAACCGAAACTGAAGGGATCGATCCTCCGGCGTTTATGGGTGCCGGCAGAGGCGCTGATAAAATAATTTGACGCTGCCTGGCCACGAATAATGGCCGGACAGGCGGATGCCTGAAAAGAACGCGAAAGAACGAAAGGGGTAGGGGCACAATGGAAGAACGATCCCCCATTGTGTATCTATTCTCAGCCAGGTTCGCGGGACACGCGACTGATTTTCACTGCTGAATAAGATTATGATAATAATGAAGGCCGCCAGGGCTTCTCCTACCTCTATTCTCTCCGAGACCGTTCACCCGGGGGTTAATTTTGTTTCGATCGCTTTCCATCCTATCGATCCTTCTCTCTCTCTCTCTCTCTCTTTTCTTTTACAATCAAACGAATTCACGCTACTAAAGGCGAATCGAGGTTCGCGCAAGGGGGAAAAGTAAAGTAAAACGAGAGAGGATGGATCGTGAGTTTTATCGAGAAATGTTAAAGAAATCAAAGGAAGATAAATGATTCATTCTCTCCTAGATCCTTCTGTTCCGGAAGCACCCTTTCTTTTACTTTTCTTTTATTCTTTCGCACTCGGCTTTTTATTCGGCTGCCGACTGGTGTTAAAGATAGAGAAAAGATCTATCGCGGCTTGTAAAACCTGCACCCTAATATTTATGAGTTTCCGTTTACGATCGATTACAGGTTATCAACCGCAGCGAATTTTCCTTGGTACAGAGAGCGGCTAGAGAAGTACGCTTAACTGGTTGGTAATTGAGACCGTGATCAACTTGGCCCTAATTATCGCGAAATTTTAATTTCACCGAGAAATAGAGCTCGCGATAAGTACTTCGACGGACGTTGGTTAACGCGTAACTACATTGAAAAACTTTTGCTATAGAAGTTAAAAATCTGTATACTAGTCACGTTTAATCAGATTTGCTTAACTCAATTAACGTACAATTTACAACGTTACAGTTTACATATTTGTACAATTATAATTTATAACTATGTTTATACAATTTATTTCCTATTCCTTTTTCCAACATTGTAACTACTCGTGTAACATTTCCCTCGTCACCGTGATTGCTTCTATTTAAATTTCACAATTATAGGAAATTCATAGAAGCTAATGGGTTAAGGTATATCATTAAATCATGTTCGCAACGTTCGTCGAAGATTATTTTCGAAATTTCCTGGCGGGAATAGTGCGCGATATTTCAAACAGCCCGCAGGCAACAATCACCGAGCCGATTATTTCCTTGCAATCTCCATTTGAACCTCGTCGAAGTAATACGCGCGTAGTGCGTCAAACACGCACTGCTATTAATGTTCGCTCTTTATTTGGCAATCTACTTAACCAATTGATAATATTTTCGTGATGATTGCGTTTGCCGCATGCTTCATTGATTCATACGCCAAAAACGTAATTAGATATAATTAATCGAGATTAGTTAATAAACGAACTCCCTTTCCCTTCCTGCTCTGGCTCTTTTAGCATCGATCGATCGGTCGATGGACTAGGTCAAAATGAAAACAACGATATACAGAGAGAAACAAACGAAAGAGACAGAGACAGAGAGAGAGATAATGATAGATACCATTGGATGAGAATTAGCCGATTCACCTAGTAATTATTTGTATTTGAACAATATCGTCGCAGCTTGATTACTAATGACATTGTAATTTTCGATGATACCAGCATAAATCGTTAGTGACAGATCCATTTCGGATTAATCTTTGGCGTTTCATATAAATCGCTGGCTGCAATTACTGGGGCAAATTTGATTTCAATTAGTATTTTTGTGTTATTTAGATTAATTGATAATCACAGTGGTGCGATTGGAAAGTCCAACGCAGTTTCATCTCGAGAAAGTGAAACTAAGACTGAAAAAGAAAGAAATAAACATCTTCTACATAATAATTATCATTTCTATTCGCGAAACAATTACTTCTGGCAATCGAGTACGCGAGAGGTTGCATTAGCTTCGAAAGTGCAGCGCAGCAAGAAGGACGTGTTTTCTACGAGCAGAGAGATGTTTGATTAAAAACGTCCACATTTCACTGCGCGATGCATCCTAATCAACGTGTGGCGCGCACGTGAGACAACTTCGAACGAGTAGCGATACGTGTAGCGCGATTAATCTTTTTTCGATGCTCCCCGAGATTAAAACTAGCTGCAGCACGCGCGCGCGATGGCATCGTTATCGTTAAATATTAAGCGATGGAATAATTAACACTCCTTGGCGGGAAGTTGGCTCCTGTCACAGAAGGGAAGAAGAATTTTTCGGTACTCTGGCGTCCATGATATCGTTACCATTTCCTTAATGAATTTCAACTCGAAACTAACTGCTTTAATTTCGTAACGTTACACCACCTTCATTAACCTCGTTAACTCCGTCGTCGACCGTTCGACATCATCAACATCGTTGTCACCGCTTTCTTTTTCAGAGAAAAAATAATAATAAAAAAAAAAGAAACAGTGAAACAAGCTTCAGAGAACTGAAGATAAATCCTGGTATCAAAGAAATGCGAAAATATCGCGTGTACTCGGCCGCTTTTCGAGCTAATTTGCGACTGTGTGTACGCGGCGTAAGGCCTACCGAGCTCCGATCCCAATTACTCTTCTAGTGGATAATGGCCGGATAGTTGGCAGTTAGCCTGGCCTCGGTATGGCGGTCGATTAATTGAAAGGTAAACTTACCAGTCGACTATGGCCAGACTTTCGAGGGGGCTGCAGGGAAAACGGCCGGTCGGGTAACCGAGAGGGGGATGGAAAGAGCGAATGAAGAAGTCGAGAGGGGAATATAGACATTCGAAAAAGGACGGGCGAGGGTAAACGAGTCGGAGAGGGCTCACGATGCTGTGGTTCGAGGGTATCGTGATAGCACGCAGCGTCTTGGGAAGAGATCGAGAGCCAAGTTACTTACCTGAAAATAGAAAGGAAACAGCTGTTTAGCTAAGCTAGTGCAAATAATTGAAAGAAGCAAGGGAACGGGTTGTATCGAGTAGCAGTGAATTTGATATTCTTTTGTATCAATAATGCGATCGACTGACAATGAATATGTTTCAAATATATTTAGAGAATTAATTACTAGTAATTATTAATTTGTTAATCGTTAATAAGTAAATTTAACAAAACAGGACTGAGAAATGTTTCCACGTCGATCCGCGAATATACGAGAGGCACCGCGCTAGACGGGGGCAAATAGCACGATAATAACCGATCCAGGATCGCGTTAAAAAAAAAAAAAACGTATTAAGTAGCACCCAGTAGGACGAGGGAATGGCTGCACCGGTAACTAGCCACGCCGTTGCGGCGCCGACCTCTTTACTTATTCGTACCGCAAACGCGTTTCCCGCTAGTTACACGTTAATTGCAAGCGGCGAAATTGATGGTTTCGCTTCGGACACGGTTGAAACGGTTTTAATTTTACGTCGTTCGACCGGTGGATAACATGCATCGTTATATGTATAGTTGCTGCAACGTCCTCTCCTCCCCCCCTCCTCCTTCATTGTCTTTTTTTCCTACTCCGTTCTGGACCGACGATTCTGAAACCTCTTCTGCCAAGGCGAAACTAAGGACGAAACGATACGATTCAACGAGCGTCGTTATACCATCTATCTAGTAGCCGATCGCTAATTAGAGGAAAGTCCGAGCGTCGATTAATAGATACCGTGTTCGCGACTTCTCTCTAGTTCGGATCGAGAGCAGCCGAGCTCCAGTAATGAAGGGTTGCTCCCAAACGAATCGAGTCGCTATGTCCATGTGAGAAGGAAGTCGAGAAACAGGGCACGGCACCACCGCCACTTACGTCCTCCTGCTGTTAATCCTCTTCGTTTTGCATCGTTCCGCGCGAAGACGAGGAATCGTGAATGTTACTCCTCGAACAAGGGAGGAAGCTCGCAGATCGATTAATAACCTGGCAACGGGCTGGAATCTGTTCTTGACGGGAAATCGCTTCTTATAAGTCGCAGCTCCTGCTGGCCCGACGAATTATAAGGGGAGAACTGTTGAGCAGACCTAGCACGGAAAAGCAACTTCGAGATCGGAGGGTTCGCCTCGCTGCCGGTTTATTGCTTCATCATCGTGTTAATTATTGCTTCATCATCGGCTCGCCCTCTCTTTTAATTAGACTCCCGTATCAACCGGTTTTAGGGTGGCGGGAGTTGTAATCGACGGTAATTAACACGAGGTTGCGACTATCGTGACAATTGCACGTTAGTCATTGTAAAGTTGTTCGTCTGATTTGAGTTGTACGTCTCGCCGATTTTATGAGAAACACTCATCAGGTGTTTCGTGAATATTCGTTCAGGTACGTACTATCCAAACGTTATATACTTTATTTACACCTTGATCATTGACAAAGATCGAAATTTTAATTATAGCTCACGATCAGAATGAAAGCAACCCGAGGAGGGAGGCCTGTTGGAATAATCGTTTGATTCACGGCGCCGACTGCGCGTCATGTTAATCACCGTTTAATGGGATTACGTCGGAATATGCCGATGACGGTTTTTAATAAGTAACTCATCGGCAAATGACGTGATTACCGGTGTTCTGCGCACGCGCGCCCACGCTCGTGTTACACGCCGCGACACCATGACTATCGCAATCGAAATTTAATAGGGGCATTATCCATTCAATATATAATCAGACCGAAATCAATCTAATAATCCAATCACGTTCATTAAATATCGGTCAATTAAACGCTACGGCCGACGGATGTTGTACGCTTAAAATTAATCGGGATTTCCGTTCCTTGATCCGAGTCCTCCGAAATCCCTCGTCACGTGACGCGCGTACGTCACGTTTGGATCGACAGTCTTCCGGTTTCGTTCCCGCGCCATTTCTCCATCGACGATATTTCCGTCGTTTCGCTGCCTTAACTCTTGACCGTTTCCATCAACGACCCTCTTGCTTTAAAAGAGACGAACGAGCGAGCATGTGGGGTGCCAAATCGCAGGGCTGTGCCCGTTAATTACCGGAGTTTTAATGAGCAGAATTGCGCCCTTCGTTCAGCCCAGGGATCTCCACTCCTGCTGCAGTCACCCCTTTGGCCAACGGTTTGTCCTCACGTGGTGGATACGGCCTATCCCGCCACGTGGATTCGCGCGAAGGCACTAACCGTAAACATGCGACTCGGTAGCGCCGAGTCCCGATCTCTTTTCCTTCCCGCGAAATTATTTCGCAGACAGTCGCGCATCTTGAGGCCGCATTGTTAACGTTCCCGCGCGTCGAACCGCCGCGTATCATTATTTTTAATTAACGATCGCGCGCCACGTCTCCCTGGCTCCATGGGAAACATCATCGGTCGCATTAATGCGGCCCCTAACCCCACGGCCGCTAACGACGCTTTAATTTTAATGAATTCGAATTCCCGCGACTCCGCGTCATTCGAACGACAGCTGTGCCATTCGTTTTTAATGCGAATACACGTTTCATTTCGTTTGTCAATGTCTTTAATTTAAGGTGTTTCGTGGTATTTCAACGACTTGCTTATTATGTTTGGAAGAAGAGATTTTTCTTTTCTCGAGAGTCCTAAGTCTCGAGGAATTCATACGCTGACAAGTTTTCCCTTTGCTGGGATTAAAATTAAAACACGTACAACTTGTTCAAACGATGATGACACTACAGTTACAAGGAACGGATTTTTATCGAAATTTCAGGCTCCGTGCAATTTACATTTTAACAGATCTGCTTCCAGGTCACAGGTTCAGCAGAGTGAAATTTGATGAAAGTTTTGAAGTGGAAGTCTGCTCTGTTGAAATTCAAACGTAACACCGAGAAAGCTTCAAAATTTTACTGTCAGTTTTTTTTTTAAACTCCGTCACCCCCCTCCTATCACTCCTACCGGGGAAAATTCACGTCGCTCATACGCTGGCCTAATAAATTTCAATCATCTCGAGTCTTTTCCCCCATTAACAATTTGCCCGAAACATTTATTAGAAACATGCCATTTTACCTCGGATATCTTCTGGGAATCGCGCGATAGCTCGGTCCATCGACTCGCCATTGTTAGCCACGATCTATTTTTGACGGTTAATGGAGTTTCAGCGGCGTGAATATCAGAGCGAGCAGGGGAACAACGGAGGAAAGGAGAGAAGGCCGATCGGAGATCGACTACGAGTTGGTTCCGGCCAGAGAGAATAAATGTGTTTCAGCCAATCAACGCCATCGGGCCGCGGATATTCACGTTTCTTTTCGATTAAATCGTCCCGGAATAGTCAGCGCCGCCGGTCCGGATAGGCTTGTGTCACAATTTCTGCGCGACAGCCTTTCGATGTATATGTTGTAGCCGGCCGGCGCGAAATTAATCGGGATTCGATCCCATCCGAGGCAACGCAAATTGGAAACTACCCTCAGAAACTAGTTCCGCATAATTTCGATAGCAAAACAAATCCCGGACTGGGATGACGCCCTTTGGTTCGTATCCCAACAATGCCATCCTTTTTGCCTCCATCCTGCAGGCTCTACCAGCAACCTGTCCTAGCTCCAGCTAGCCGCAAACTGTATCCAATTATCTCAACATATTTCCCGCAAATTGGTATGCCATTTCTCAGATCTCTTTGTTACCAGTATTAATCGCTGTGGAACATGATGTGAAAAAAAGAATAGCTATGAATTATATTTTTCTTCAGAACTATAGGATTATTATGAGATATAATAAAATTTCTTTGGCATTATATATTTACATATTTTTTCTTTTTATTTTTTGTAATATGCACATAATTTTGAAACTTTCGCTGTTCTTAAGTCGATTGATTATGTTTTCTACATAGACCGCTGAGAAATTTTATGCATTGAAATATAGAAAAAGGATTGTAATTTAAAAGTATATGAATATCATGTTTTTGAAATTTATTTCGAAATTTCTGTCCATTTATACTACCAGCCTGTAATAAATAAATTCGCAAAATAAATTCGTGAATCGAGGTTGGCCACGGATAAGCGAAACCGTGGATATTGAATTCGTGAATACGAAGATCCTATTGTATATTTATTTTCTTCAATATCTGTTTCTCTCGCGATTCAAAAACAGGATTTTCAGGGAGATACAATGCCTGTGGCGGCACTATGATAAATTTTGGCTCAGTTCTATAATAGTAGAAACATGGTGGATATTATTCTGTTTCGCATTGTGTTCCACGGGTGCGGTTTAACATTGTGTAATTGCAATAGGATTACAGGTCATAGAAACATAAGTTTAATTCTGTCGCGCGTTCCCGTCTAATGTTGCTGTTAAAGTGATAACATTTTTTCAAAATTGCTGTAGCAATGTGGCCGTAGAAACAGTTGTCGAAACTACGGCAGATAGAAATTTATAACAAGCCAGTGTTATTTCGATGATAAACCGCGAATAAAAATAACCGGCTTCGTTAATAAACATCAGGCATAGATTTTCAGGATGCGCACATCAATCCACTGAGCGAGTTTCATTTAAATTTGTGCTCGCGAATATACGTATCCCCAATTATATTCGAAAATATTCATGTCAAAAAAAAAAAAGGAAAAGTGAGAGAAAAAAAAATAAATAAAATCGCTTAAAGAGAAACTGATTCATTCGAAAAAATATCGACGTCGATTGGTGTACACTTTTGTATTGAACCGATTTTTACAAATAAATTCACCATACTTTCATTCGAGTAAATTTACAGATTTATGATGTATTCATACAATTTTTCCACGACTTTATTTTCCCACAACCCATATTCCGTCAAACATCCAACCGGTTTTAGCCGGTCCATCCCTTCTCGATCGTCCGTTCGACCGAAAATTATACCGTCCAAATTAGCCCGTTGNTTCCCCCCCCCCCCCGAAAAGCATCGATCTCCTTTCCAAAAGGAAAAAAGAAAAAAAGAAATCAAAAACCACCCCTCCGACTGACTCTCCGGCTCTGCGTCAGGAAGGAACACGCTATGTCCATCAATTAAATTACGCACATAAGCAAACGTACATTGTTTGCTAATCGCGAACCCATTACGGAAAGTTTTCGGGGGAAATCCTCCTCCGGGGTGGATAATCCCCATCGGGATTGAATTTCGCCCGACGTCAGTCGTATCAGCGTAAACGAAAACGGCCGCCGTCGAACTATAGTTTCCTTCGCCAGGGGGAAACAGGTAGGTATCGCGTCAGGTTCTTATGTATTAACCGTCGGCCCCGCCGAAGAGTGAAAAGCAAGATGTTAATTCGCGCGGTCGTTACGAGGTCACCGAACCCTGAACTCCTCCACGCGGTCCTGTAGTCATCGTCGCCCCGTCGCTACTACGCGCGTCTAGACCTCGCGCGTTCTTCGTCGTCGTCGTCGTCGTTGTCGAACGAACGACTCGCTACGACCGCGTATATACCTATTCATCGAAAACGACTGCCACGTACGCGTACACTCGCGCGCCAGCACATATATATATTCCACACACATGAGGGAATCTCATACGCGACGCCAGGGGTTGGATCCAGCAGGCTGGGTGTCGTTGCGTCGGTTGGATCAGAAAGAGAGAGAAAGAGAGGGAGAGAGAGAGAGAGAGAGAGGTAGAAGAGAGTGCACTGAGAGAAGCATATGTGCATACGTGGAGGAGAATATCTGGAGGGTGTGAAAGAGTGCGGGACCGTGCGAAACGAGACGACGACGACGACGACGACGCGAACGAACCACGCATCGGGGACTGGCAGCACCACCGCGTGCAGGAACAAGAGGAACGTATAGAGAAGGAGAAGAGCGAGCGAGAGGGAGAAAGAGTGGAGCACAGGCCGTGGAGAATAAGAGGGAAAGGGAATAGTCGGAGGTGAGAGAGGTGCCGGCGAAGGGTGACGCAGCGGCGTACCCCGACAAAATAAAAATGCATGCGTGCGTCAATTGTTCTTGATGCGGATTTCGCGTGTGCGCGTACGTGCGTGACGCATGTGCGCATACACACGCGAGACGAGAAACGTGGCAGCGCGGCATATTATATCGATGGACGAGAGAGAGAGAGAGAAAGAGTGGCGGTTCCAGAAGCGATCGCGCACGCTGCTTGATCATCCTGGGGTTAGCCCCGGAGAAAAGGGAACTCGCTGGTTTCTCTTCCCGACCGACCTGTAATTATCGAGAGTTCTTTGACACCAGCGATCTTTCCCAACCTTCCCTTCCCCACGCTCTCGCAATTGATTCCTTCGTCCGTTCGTTTGTTTGTTCGTTTGTCTTCGTTCGTCGTCGTCGTTGTTCCTGCCTTTCTCCCCCTCTGGTTTGAGTTTACGATTTTTTTCATCCTGTTTCCATCCCGAGTTCGGGTTTTGCTTTTGCAGTTACGCAAATCGCGGATGCTCGATATTCGCGACTATCGGCCACGTATCGGTTTTTCGCGCGGTGGCTCTATTAAAATGCACACTTTCGCACGGAGAACTTCGTTCGTGGAGATCGTGTCGCACTCGTCTGTAAACTGTTTCGTTTCTATTCTGAATCTCAGAAGGACGAGAAAGGAAACGACATTTTCTCATACAAACGTTAACGATAACTTGTCGCGTGAACGTGTAAACACGCTCGATACGGCGAAAGTCGTTTCGCTGGCAGGAAATATGGGAAGAATTTCGACACGCACACGCACCTGCGCGCGTTTCTCATTCGAGTAACCGTGTAAGTTTCCTCCGGGGGGAGGGTTAACTTCGTTCGGCCCTCTCGTAATTCGTGGCTAAAGAGAATAAAGGCGAATCTACGGCTCGTTAGCGAGCAAGCCCGAACGGTTGAAATCAGGGCGGATTCCGCCGTATGCACGTCGTGCCGTTCCGAAAAGGGTCCTCGCCGAGGGAGCTGTCATTTTCCGGTACTTCGGCAAATTTCATTTGTTCCTCGTTGTTCCACGAGACTTCCCGAATTCGCATAGAATCTCCGGTTCTTGCGTCGTGAAACGTGGATGGGGGAGGGGGAGAGGTGGGATTAAACGAGCCGGTTTGCTTCTTCGCGGGAAATTTGAATAATTTCCATTGACTGCGAATACTTCAAAGTATTTGCGAATTTGTTATCCCGGAAACAATGGAACTCGACGAATAATGGAATAATCACGATATCACGGTAATCCTGTACATCTTTTGAAAAAGCACCGATTCTGCTCTATTTTTTATTTTTTTATTTTTCCTTTTTTCCTTTCATGTTATTTATTCCATTTATCGATACGATGCCATTCGAATTGGATTTTGACGCTTTAGAATAGCGTTTATTCTCTCTGTTAATCCCTCTTTTCACTCTTCTGCTTCTATTCACCTCTTTTTCATTTGTCCAATCTTTTTCTTCCTCGCGGAGAAACGAAATTCCTATTTTTCGGCGTGACTGTTAAACATCAGTTCATATCGTTTGAACGAAATTTGCACGAAAATGTATCAATCAACCCGCCGTGAAATTTCCACGGGGTCGCAATATAAAATTAAAATTCGACTAAATTCGATTTGTGATAGGTCGTTGACTCGATTTAATTATTCCCTTCGCGAGAAACTGCTTCCTTTCGGAGAAGCGATTCGTGACGTCTGCAAAAACGGTGAATTCACATGGAAACAAGCGCGTCGTCGTTTCTTCGTGATGGATCTACGATCTAGTCAAAGTGCTGCTGCGAACGTTACCGATTCCGTGTGAGTTGTCAAAACGAGTCGACGACATCGCCACGGATCCTCGTGATCGAAAATAACGCGGCGAAGTTCGTGAAAATTTTCATGCTCGGAATCGATAGAATGTTCCCACGGTGAAATTTTTATGAAATTCATCGCCTCGCCTAAGTGTCTACATTGTTCCCTGGTAAATGATTTAAACTTCGACGCCCGGAGTCTTTCAAGTGATTCCCGAACTTTCCTTTAAATAGGCTCGGCGTAACACGAAATTTACAAAGTTTCGCGAATACCGGCGATAATGGTAGCGGCCGCGGTGATTTCGCGGCAACGTCGTCGTCGTTGAAGCTTCGCCAAAATTAGCCGTATATTTCACCGATAACAAGACAACTCTGTTAACGNCGATACCGACCGACAATTTTCCATTTTTAAAAATTAATTTTTTTTTTTTTTTTTTTTTTTTTGGAACTTAATGCCTCGAGAGGAATTTTCTGATTCGTATTTGTAGTCTGTAAACTGACAAGTTTCAATTACAGAGTAATCCAAGTATTACACCAGTATTACAAACGAAACTGCAGAACTCAAAGGGCAATTCCTCCCGAGAAAGTTGGTAATATTTTTCGCGAAACTTCTTACACATATAGGACGTCGTGCACGTCGTAAAAATAAGTTCCTTTTACGATACTTGTTAGTTTCGGAAATAGAAAAGAGTTACGGTGAACAAGGTCTCGCGAATACAATGGATGCTTCATCTTCGGCTAGCGTTCCGTGTTTTTTCTGTCGTCCGGTTCGTTGGGATGCGTGCCACGCAAACCTCGCTCGATTCATCGCGCGTAATCATCCCGGTCGGTTAGAAAATTATTTCCGACGTGTCGTTCTCTGCTCCTCGTTTGGCCGTGTAACGCGGGAAACACGGCGAGGAACAGATAGGGACAGTTAATAAAACGAAACGATCCGCTTTCCGGACGGATATCAAACAGGGCCCCTTTTCGTTTACTTTCGAATCATTGGCAGGAGGCGAATTAAACACGGGTGGGGTGGGGGGAAAAAAAGTGAATCTGCAACAAAGCAATGAAACGTCCGGGTAAATATTTGTCCTCTTGCCATCGCGTTTCGATATCCTCGATAATGAATACGTTTTTTCATCTCGTGTCCATCCGCCCCGCGTCCATCCGGCTTTCAAACGTACTCCTCCCGGCTACTTTCCAAAATAACCGGTGCGGTCGCACACTCGAATATTGAAATGATACCCGGGATATACGATGTATATTTGTTTTCCCGTGTCCCACCCCCGTCCGCCGCGGGAACACGCGCTCCGCTCGTCAAAAAAACTTTAATTTAGACGTCCTGATGGGCATACCGCGCCGAATTAAATATAAATTTTTACTCTGGTCCGCTGCTCGAAAAACCGGTGGGCGCCAGCCGTCTCGCGTTCTGTGCCGGCGCTATATTCTAGGATTTGTTCCGAACTATGTCTCTGAACTATGTTTGGAAAAAGTGCCGCGCGAACGAAAGTTGTCCGGTTAATATTCTCGATATCACGTCACTTCTTTACACGAGTGCACTAACGAACTGGTCGTACATTAGAACGTAATATAATACCTTTGACGTGTGTTTTGTCGCTTTCCTTTCTCCGAAAAAAAATTTATACGCGAAGGAAAGGAAATCCAAAAAGGCGTGAGTGATAATAATAAAGGAATAAAGATGACCGTGGAAAGAAAGATCCTTGGAGCTAGATCCTGCATTTCGAGGACGGGATCTTCAGAAACGAAGTGGATCCTTGGTAATTCGGCGGCGTGCCATCTGATTTGCATAATTGAAACCACTCAAAACAATTGGACGCGGCTTGCGCGACCTCGCTCTAAACCGTGAGGGCACTTTCTGCCCTTACATCCGAGACTTCGGAGTTCGCTCTTCCGAGAGGGAAGCTAGTGCTCCCTAGAAGTAAACACGCGAAAACCTACGTTTCGTCGTAAAAAGTCGCGAACGAAGCTCATTTTGAAGCAAACTTTTATAATATTCAATAAAACTTTCCCCGAGTGTACAACCAAACAGAGGAGAAAAACGTAGGGAATTTCTACGAATCCTGCGAATTACACACGGTAGAGCGAATATTTCTCCTCCCTCTCTAATCCCGGGCGTTCTCAGTGGAAGAATTATTCGGAGAAGGGCTCCGACAAAGGGCGCGTCGTCTCAGGTTGCCAGAGCAGCGCAGGAGGAAAGAGAGTGCAACGACGACGACGACGACGACGGCGACGACGGGACGCCCGTATGCACGCTCCGCAGAATGCTTGGCAATGGCCGAGGGTTGGAAGCGCGAGCAGGCTGAATTCACACCCCCGTTCGCACTCTCGGCCACGTACACACGTCGCCGCATAGAAAAGTGAGCGAGCAGGAGAAAAGGAGCATAGAAACGGAGACTAAGTAGACCAGAGGAGAAAGAAGAACGGACGGTGAGGAGAGTGGGCGAAAGAACGTGAGAAAGAAACGTGAGGGAGACAGAGGGCGTAAGGAAGGTGTCTGACGGAGCGAGAGAAAGCAAAGACGCGTGTGCACATGTGTGTGCGACGGGGTGTCTCTCCCGGGTCTATTGGTGGGTGTGCCAATTTACACGCGTTTTGTTCTCGCTGCAACAAAAGGTGCGAGCGGAAGGTTGGACGAGGGTGTGCGGAGCCCGGTGTCAGGGGTGAAAGGAGAGGATAGGTGACAGCGAGAGGCGTGCAGTGGGGACGGAGGAAGGGAGAAGGAGAGCACAAAGCT
Source organism: Lepidotrigona ventralis hoosana (assembly GCA_002806875.1). Taxonomy (NCBI): domain Eukaryota; kingdom Metazoa; phylum Arthropoda; class Insecta; order Hymenoptera; family Apidae; genus Lepidotrigona; species Lepidotrigona ventralis. Next base: position 1,816 of record NIPQ01109726.1, on the reverse strand, counting down.
CGAACGCGGAAGCGAAACGAGTTCAGAGTGGTTGGTTCGATGCGCGTACGCATACGTGTGTATGTGCGTGTGTGTGTGCGTGCACGCGTTGCTAGCAACGCGCGAGACGAACAGAGAGACGATGACACGATAGTACAGACAGGAAAGAAAGGGAGACAGGGTAGCGAANGAGGGAGACAGGGTAGCGAATGTCAGGGGGTAGCGGAAAGGGGGAGCTTGAATTCCCTCTATTATACACCGTAGATTTTGCATTCGAGCGGGTTGCCGGATCTACTACCAGTCCACGACCTACTACAGTCTGCCGCTTGTCTGGCGCTGATTTACCAGGGGGATGTGAACGCAACTTGTTTCGAGGATTCCGTCGTTTTATCGGGGGCTTGACCAAACAACAAACAGGATGTTTAGATATTTTTCTCCTCTCTTTCTTTTTTTTCTGTTTTTTTTTTTCGCCTGTTGTACTTTTCCTCGTGTTTCGACAACGTGCGTACAGCAACAAAGAGAAGTAAAAGTTCGCTGCAGGAGAAGGTACAAGAGGATTCGTGTAAAAACCTGATCGCATCTGTTGCGAGAGTTCACTTTACACAAGCCCGCTGGTACTTTCTTCTTCGCAACTTTTTTTTGTTTGAAACAAGAGGGGAAAAATAGATAAAGACAATTCCGAGTGTAAACAGTTACCCAAATTAACGCTAGATAAAATAAAAGATAAAGGTAAAGTTCCAACAAATGAAGCTAATATTTCAATTTGTTAATATTTTAATTTACCGTCTACTGTCGGACAAGTTGGAGCGGTAGAACGAAGGCCTCGTCTGTGGAAAATTTTAGCAACCAAGTTCCTAAAATTGTGCGATCGACAAATCGCCGCCTATAGAATCGACGATCGATTCGTCTCGACCGCATCGCTACCATTACGCGGCGGGCAAGTTGACGGGGAAGAAGAAAACGAGCGGGCGTGACCGTATTTACGATGCAGCCGGACGGTCGCAGTTCGTTCGGCGTGACTCGCGAAATAAATCGTTAATGTGTCGATTTCCAGTCGAAACTCCGTTGGCCGGCCGCGCGATTTCGAATTCAAGTCACAGTCGTAACTTGGTAGACTGATGTCAGCCGGTCGCAAAGGGGTTTCGCGGCTTGCACGATGCCTCGGTAGGCGACAAAAAGAGAGAGAGAGATCCAACGGAGAGAAAGTGTGCTGATACTTAAAATTACAAGACGCGTACGAAGGCCGCTGGAACGTGGTCTCGCGTCAATCAGAAGTTCCCCCGTGTGCCGACTCCCAGGGGGTTGCGTTTTTCTTTTTTTCTTCTTTTGTCTCGAATTTTCTCCTTTCAACTCTTCGACTACATTACGATGGAATTTCTTCGAGCAATGTATTTCGCCTTTTCTTTCCCCGTGTGCCGACTCCCAGGGGGTTGCGTTTTTCTTTTTTTCTTCTTTTGTCTCGAATTTTCTCCTTTCAACTCTTCGACTACATTACGATGGAATTTCTTCGAGCAATGTATTTCGCCTTTTCTTCTTTTGTTCTACGATTAAATTCCACTTTTATGTCTAATACCTTTACAAGTGTCACTCTTTTGTCACTAGAATTTTTCAATACTGATTTTCATTGATGAAATTTCTTTTTCACGCTGCTTCTCTAGTGACACAATTGTTTTTTATTTCTCGTGGAATAGAACGTCTTTCTAATTCTCAATTTTATTGCAGGAAAGATGATTATGAGACAGAAATAATGTACAACATGATAAATTACTCGACACCTTATTTCGAGGCAAATAACGCTCATGACAGTGGTTGAAAGCGAAAGAGACGTCTCCGAGGA
>NIPQ01109704.1:0-15333 GCA_002806875.1 Lepidotrigona ventralis hoosana | reverse complement strand
CGATCAAATGCTTTCCAATTCTGTGCTCCTGGCCGTGCGCTCTTCCACGCTATCGCCTTACGTTATTTCCATCACACTGGACGCAATTCAATCCGATCATCTCAAATTAATCCTGTTTTTCGAAAGCATCGATCATAATATCGCGAGACGAGATTACTCTAGTTGGTTTACAACAACTCGGCCCGACTAATTACAGAATCCATGTTTATTCAACTCGCGTTGAGATACTACAATACAACGGGACAAAGCCTGTTGTACGCTATTAATAAACGTTCGCCGCGTAACTGTTAACCGCCATTAGAATAACCGAAATTAGAGGGGAACGGTTTTCACTTCCGCGGCCGGTTATTTTCATGTAAATTTATTAAAAAGACACCGCGGCTGAAATGCCGCGGCGCCGAGATATTCCGCGGCAAATTAGATTACCATTCGCTCATCAATTCCCCCCCCCTTTTTCCCCCCTCCCCCTCCCCGTTATTTCTAGGGGGTCCGCGCGGGTGCGTTATCCGAAGAATTAATAAAGCCTAGATAGAGGAGGAGAACAGAGTGGAAAGGATGAGGGAGAGGACAGAGAAGGACGAAACGACACTCGATCGGGACGAAGACGGAGCACGGACAAGTACCACTCTCGATCCCGTATTTACATAAAATAATCTATAGCGCGCAGGACGTGGCGAGAAAATTACACGGTGCCTTCGGTGAGCTCGAGTCCGAGCCCGAACAGTCCGTCGAGTGGAAGTATTTATTATAGAAAATCGATTCCCGAACTCGGCAAACGTCGAGCGTTAAGCGAAATTTAAACGCTAAAGAACAATAAGTGTCTTCTTGCGGAATTCTGCTCTGCAGCCGGATCACGTTTCGATTGAATTATTTAATACCGAAATAAACGGAGGATACGCTCTGCTTTTTCTTTCTCTTTTTCTTCTTTTTTCTTTTTTTCTTTTTTTTTTTCTTGTTCCCTTTCGAGAGGAAAAACACAACGTGCAAGTAGAGCGTGACAAGCGATTGGAGGGAAGCGTGCGATAATTGAGAGACATGGAATATTCTGTTTTTAAACGCGTGGAAAGGTATTGTATCAATATTTTTCGAAATTTCAGGCGAAAGAAATGTACACGCCCCCCTCCCCCTTGCCTCGCGCATTTACTTCGAATGTGCAAAAAGTGTTGTATCGGTATTTTTTGAAATTCATCGTGAAAGGAATACGCGCCCCTTGTTTCGCGCGTTGAAGTCGATTGTGCAGTGGGGGATACGATATATCATGACATGTAGAATTTGTTTGTCTTTTATGGAGGTGACAAATTTGCATCGAAATAGAAAATGGAAACATGGATCTTTTATCAACCAAAAAAAAAAAAGAAAAAAAAGAAAATGGAACAAAAATTTTATTTCATTCATTATCATTATATCGATTTACTTTGTACGAAATTGTACGTTGAGTGCATTAATGACGCAGAGATATCTTTGAAATTTAATAATCATCGATGAATATTATTTTCGCAGAGTTAAATTCAATCTCTGCTCCGCCTGAATATTTTCTTTATCTTCAGAAATGAAAGAGTTTCCCGGGAAATTTCTGGATCTCAAGAGAACCGTGCATAACATGCACGGTGTCAATTTTTTCCCTCTCCGCGTGGAAATCTTCTTCGTTTATTTTCCATAGGAAATTTCCTGGAATTACACGATCAAGTCGTATACCTTGAAGCAAGATTACAATATTGTTTGCTAAATTCCCTGAAAATCTTGGTGGATCATCTACACGATCGAAACACTTTAAACAGGTCTTTGCAAGAAGTATCCTGACTGCAACATTATCCTTCTCCTATTTCATGTTGCACGTGAATTTGAACGCCGCATTATCAAGACGAAAATCCGGCACAAAGGGATTTCTCATTTATTTACAAAGAGACCGTTTCACCGTAATGCAAAAACAATGGAAATAAGTAAGGAATATTTTCCTTGGATAAACTGTTGCAACTTGCAGCTTGAAAAATTCGCTCGACCACTATAAATAATGTTTCACCGCGGTACAAATACTCGTACTTAACGTGCTATTGTCGCGACGCGACGCGTTAAATTTTCAGAGCGGTTTAAAGTTTCGAATTCATTTGGAAACGAATGAAATTAGAATTTCACTTCAGATAGATAGGATCAACAGAGTGTTAGAATTTTGGAAGAACGAACTAATGGAACGTTAGAATTTTAAAAGACAGAATTAATAGAAACTTCGAATTTAGAATAAGCGATATCGATTACAGATATTTTACCTCTGAGTGTTAAAGTTAAAGTTCAGTCAATGTCTCCCCGGCCCCGTCTTCCTCTAAAAGAGGAACCATCTTAGATCGCCAGAATCGTTCTAAAACCCCTCGCTCGTTTCGTCAAACGGCTAACTTCGCGGTCGAGAAAGCAATTTCTTACTGTCGATCATATATCTTAAATCAGTTTTACGAGTGATGGCGTACAGGAGACAGGGGCTGGCTGTCGGACAGAGGCAACGAAGGACGCGAAAGAATGTTCAGAGTATCGCGGAGCATCGATGCGTTGGGAGTTGAAGCATGGCGGGGAATAGAACAGGCGAAAGGGGAGGAGAAAAACAGTATTAAGGGCGGAGGTCACGTCATTTCGTGTTATTAAATTTATATAGATGGCACGGACCTCTGGATCCCCACGACGTAGATTTGTCAGAAGGCATGGAAAAGGGATGGTGGGGGGAGGGGAGGGGAGGGGTTGAAGGTTGAGGAACAGCCGACCCCGCAGGCCTTGCGGGAATTCAATATTGCACTTGCCCGTGTCCATCCTAGCGTGCCGTTCCTCCTCAAACCCTCTTGGGAAACCGACGCAACCGGCAAATGTTTGTGAATCTAATGCAACCGTACTCAGATTTGATGGTACAGAGAGAAAATGTGACGCCATCCGGCCTGGCTGACAGATGATACGTTGAAAAACGGTCGGATTACCGAGATCCATCGGGGTGGTTAAGGAGAGCAAAAAGAAGGGGAGTCATACTTCAGGGTTAATAAAAGGGAAATAGGCGATCAATTGAGATGTCTTTTGGGTTTTTGATTTCGGTTTCGAGAAAGGAACGAAATAACAGGCGAAAGATAGGTACTGTTTTCTACAATCACTTGTGCTCTTCCTTTCATCTATTTTTTTTTTAATTAATTGTTTTTTTATGAACTATTATTTCAAGATATCGTTACTTTTATGAAATAACTGTTGTTTACTTGCGTGTCACATTAAACATCGAAATATTTGTGCTTTCTTTTTGAAGTTAAACAAATTTGTATGTTGCAGCCGCAGTTGAGTGTACGAAATATTATTTTCTTCTTTCTTTGAAATGATTAAATGTATGAATATTATAGTATGAATATTATGTTGTAATTCAAGTATGTTGTAATTCAAGTATGAATATTATGTTGTAATAGTATATATAGTATGTATAATGTTATAATATAAGTATAGACAAGTGTGTTGTTCTTTTTTTGAAACATTAAACATATTCGTATAGTACAGCTGCAACAGATATTTCACATATTACAGAGTTCCTTTTGACAAATTCACACGTTGTCTCGAATGTCATCTCGAGACTCGACGAATTTTTGATATTTCATAAAATAAACGTAACAGACACGCAAACTAGACGAAGCAAATATCCTACGTATCTTACGTCAAGCGGCACGTAACACATAAATAACGTAATCTCGAACATTTAGTTTAATTTTCATTTGAATGCTAAAACGTCGCTCAATTAATTAATCCTCGTGCGTCGGTTCGTATCCAGTTCCCGTCTATCCAGATGAGAATGTGAAATATGCAAACAATAAAATTACGTTTTCTTTTTTTCTCTCTCTCTCTTTCTTTTTCCGTCAGTTTTGCATTTTGCATCAAAAATATAAGCTCGCGCCGCGAAAGCTGCACGTCCGACGTGGAACGTACCTGCCGCTACAAACTGAAACATCGTTTTCATTATTTCAATAACGCCAGATCTCGACTTTCATCCTGTTAACCTTCCCGCCCCTTCCTGATTGGATTTTCCATTCCGTGTACACAAAAGACGGAAGGGGGAGAGAAATTCGAGTTCCCAAGAATTCGATCGGCGACGCGGCGGGGTCTGAAACAAGAGAGTGGGCGAACACGATTAACGGAGAATCCGATCAGAGGATCAACGTCGTTCTTTCACAGCCGCGGAGGGATATCGGACCCGTCTATTTCTCCCCTCTCGTCCCTTCCTCTCTCTTTTCCTTTCTTTCTTTCTTTCTTTTTCCTCTCTCATTTTTTCTTTTTTTTTTTTAAAGCCAACTACCTAATATTCCAGTCGTGTACGTAAACCGTATGTTTACCTCGCTGTAATAAACGGGAGAGCGTGCTTTGGTCTCTTAATTTTTCACTTCCCCCCGACGATGGATCGAGGATGGTGAAGTGCACGACTTCGCGAATCGAGGAAGTAAGTAAATAAAAAGTTCGGTCAAAAGACGAAAAACTTTCCGTGGCCGGCTGAGAAATCAATGATCTCGGTGGTTTCAAAAGAAGATTGCATCGCGTACTCTCTCGAAAAACAGGGAATAATTCGAACGTTTTCGAAGCGAGCGGAAATCCCGGAAACAGGCCTCGAGCTTCTGTTATCGAGCGATTTTAATATACGGGAATTAGAAAATCGCATGACGGATTAACTTGTTACGTAAGCTGATTATTCTTTTTGGAGTAACAGCGTTTTGCAAATCCTCCGAGCAGACGCACACTAACCGTACCGAGAAGTTACTGTACTTGTTTTTCAACAAAAACTGAATGAAAAAGCAAATACAGTGAACAGCATGACTGTGTCAATGTCAATGAAAAATTGTCGATAGTATTATTATATAATTCAATCAAAAAAAATCAATTTAGTCTTAGTTTAAAACGTGAAGCTTCTATTTTGACAAGTGTGAGTTTGTCTCTTTCGAAGACGATTTTACATCCTTTTCTTGCACCCTTTCTTTTTCGAAAACTGTAAACATTCGAACGTGTGTAAAAGTATTGAGAAACTTTCTCCACGACTATATCTATCGTCATATTGAAGATTGAATTTTCGCCTTTACAACAACTTCTTAAAATTTGCAGTATGAATTTTTTCACCATTCTGGTAAACATTAGAGTTAAACAAAACAGGAAAAAATTCAAGAAATCCTAACATTTCGTCATTTGACCCTAAATCAAAGTTCAAAGTTTAATAAAATGAAGAGAAAAAAGTCATGAAACAAATTTTAAAGAATCATATAAGAAGAAAATTTCAATCTTCAAGACTATAGTGAACATAGCTATGAAAAAAAATTTTTAATGCTTTTACATACATCTGCTCACTTTTTATCCGTTATAGAATGTAAAGTCATCTTCATAAAAAAAAAGCAAAAAAAGAAATAAACTCACTCAAAAGTAGAGACTTTATGTCGCGCTTTAAAGTGACATCTTGCATAATCTTCTTCAAAGTTATGCCAGTTTAAATCATCGACAATTTTTCACAGTTTATGTTCTTCACTGCATATTATTAATTATTAATTGGACTTTTTAAATTAGTGCGTAAATTCTATAATAAATACAACGCAAGTAATTTCTTAAGATTCACAGCCAGAAAATATTTCGATACTTTTACAAACATTCGTGCTTGTCCGTATCGACGCCCGGGAGACTAAAGGATGAGAATTAAGAAAAAGCCGAGTACAAGATGGGTTAGCCAAAAAGAAGGCAAAGCGCAAAGGAGAAATAACGATAGAGGGCAAGTAGAGACACGAGAGCAAACGAAAGAGACACTGTCAGCATGTGAAACAGTTGCTCAAAGCGTAGCGAAGCTCTTCTATTTTTCTTTGCCCTCCTTTCTACCCTTACTTTAATGATGAGGCTGACCCATCCCCGTTCCACGCGATCCGTGGTGCAAATGTAACCCATGTGGCATACGTGCCAGTTTTTTGTGGTGCCACAGATGAGAGCCACCTTGTAAATGAAATGGACTACCAGCCACTGCCAATGAAACCTCGCCTCTTAGTATATTCCTCTTGCTCTAAAATACAATATATTATATATATATATATATATATGTATATGTATATATGCATACGTACTCGTGTAATGTCCAAAAAGGGTTGAAAGGAAAAAAAAAACAAGTAAATCGTTCGAAATAAATTGAAAAATCCGCGTGGCTGGACAATTTCGCGTTTAATTCATTTTCGGGATATTTATTCAAATTGCATTAATTCGGCGCGAATTTTTCAGATATTTAATAAAACAATTTCCCGATGTTTCCTGGTTGAATTATGTTGGAGAGTATGCTTGGAACGTTTCCGTATATTAAGCGAATAATTTTATTTGCTTTTACGATAATTGCTTTTTTAACAACTTCGCATCGTTCGCCACCCACCTTTGAACGCGCGTACGCACACACGGTGTATATGCACAGCGAGCACACGCTCGTATGAATATAAATAAAATAAAATGTAAATAAAATTTTCACTTCCCACTGTAGTGGGTCAATATTTGTTCGATTCACCCGACGCTGTTGAAAATATCATACCGTAAATTATATTGCAAAATGAAACTAATCTCTAATTCTTGCGAAGGTCTAATTACCATTTCGGCCATTTTCGATCCAATCGTACTTTTTCCTCCGTCAAGTTTCTTAAATTCGAAAGAAAATCAAGTATTGTTAATTAACCCTTTGAGATGAGGTATGAAACAAAATTTCAAAAAATATCCTATTTAGCACAAAAGTTGAAACAAACCATTAGGTTTACACAGTATTTTTAGTGATTTTCGTGCTGAACTTGCTGGAATAAAGTGAGTTACTTGAATATAATGATAGTTTTAGATAAGATAATGTCAAATACGATATGTCTTGAAGTTTAGAGCTTGACGCTCGTTCTGACGAAATTCACACGAAAATCACACAATTTGCTCGAAATTTCATGTAGATTCAATGCCAAACAAAGGTAAAAATAAAAATCACGCAACTCGACGAATTCAAATCGATACAATTTGCTTGGTTGAATGCAGACATCCAAACATTTCGAAGTCCATACTATAGTTTACACAGACGAGTAACGCTTATTCGTGCAAGCAGCGAATAATTCCTCGTTAACGACTCGCTTCCCTCCTTTTTCGATTGCAAATACAAATAAATCACCTAACATTCCTCAAAGTGCATAGAACAAGATAGCTCTGTGCGTGTAACAGGCCAACCAACGGAATATTAATCGACACTGAATTCGACCTTGCGTAAGAACTTCTATCGTACATCTTCACCCACTGTCATTCTTCAGCGAAAGTCCTCGAAATTCGCGCGATATCGCACAGGCGTAGCATCTCGATACCATCTTTCACGCTGCTCCCGCGGCCACTCGCGTACGCCGCTCAGTCATGAAGTTCACTTTCATTCAAAGTTAAATACTCGGCGTGAAACTTCCACTCCCGGGCACGGGATCCCCCGCCTTTAATGATTGATACCGACTCGCACCCGCTCCGAATGTATAAATAACAAATTAGCTCGGTGACACGGGCAATGGAAGGGCGCTGGGGATGCATAATTTAAACGTCCATTACCGTACACGCCATAGTTCTTCCCTAATACGCACCATCAGGAACCCCGGTGCACTTTAATTTGTCCCGCGGGAATTCGAGTTGCCTCGAATCTTTGGCTCCGCGCGACCAACCAGCCCAGTCTCCTTGACTTAAGCCTTATCCAACTGATAATCCAGCGACGACGTTACGAACAATCGAAACACAGAGAAGACTTTCAGAAGAAGTCTAATTTCATTCAATTCGAACTGAAGAGAGGCGGTCGTGGTCTCTTGAATTTTCTGTTCGACGATTTTAATGTGTCCTTTCGATGGAGATTTTTTTCGAGAATTTTTCTGGCCGAACTGACAGTATACGAAAATAGAGAGGTTTCTGCTGAGAGATTCGCAATTATTTTTTCATTTAACGATTTTTCTCGGCTTGTATTTTAAGCTTGATTTAAAAAATTGTATCCTTTGCTCAATCGGCAAAGCGAGATAGTAGAAACGTTAATTAAATTCAGGTCGCTTAAACTTTTATATAACCGTCGATAAAATATGCAGAAATATCGAATCCTCAAATCTACTTAATTATGGCTAACGTCTCTTTCATGAATCTCGCAATTCAATTCTTAAATGGATTGGCAAAAAAGAATGGATTCTAGGAATCAATGGTCAAATATTATTTTTGTATTAATTCTCAATCTTTATCGCTGGAAATCGGAATGAAATTATTTTGAGTCGCTTTTAATTAAATTAATATCGTTGGGGAAAGGAGTAAACGGACAAACGTGCTTTAATAAATAATCTTTAAACGGAAGCTTCGAAATATTTTTCGTGTAACTTGAATGAACTGAAAAAAAAGCTCTAAAAGCTCTAAAAGTAATAAAATCGTTCAAAATTTCTTAACATTGAGTATCATGATTTGCACACGAAAGTTTCCACCGACGTGTTCTTATTCGTGCGTGCTCAAGAAAATGAGAAAAAATTTTTTTTATAAAATTTATTTATTAAATTCAATCAATGCTCAACGTCACATTGATTACACAGATGATTACGCTCATAAATAAATTATAATATTCAAGACAGGGACAAGAGCTTTCAATTGCAGTCAAAACAAACTTATTACTTTTCATTAAAAATCAATTTCTGGATAAAAAAAAATCTTTGAATCGAAAAATTTTGCGAATTTCGCACTTGCTGAAAAAAGAAAAAAAAAATGCCAGTTAAATAGAGGAAAGCGCACAATGATTTCAATTCGTCATGATACCCAAGGATTAAAGCGCGATGGGTTAATTAACGGGCAGCCATTAAACGAAGTAAAACACAGAGGGAAAGTCGGCTTTCAATAACGAGAATGAAAGCAAAGCGGGTCGTTCTCTTCCTTCTAGTCGCAAACTTATGGACGACACCGAGTATTGTGATTGCTGGCGAGTCGAACGACGCGCGACGTGTACGCACGACTTGTCCTGCGGAGGCGGCGGTATCAAAACGAAGACAGAAAAATTAGGAAGGGAGAGGAAACGCGGATCTGTCCTCTCGCTCGATCCACGTGGAAACAGGTTGACAGATTGAAAACAGGCCGAGACTTTTATGGCAGCTGTTTCCCGCGCGGCCATAAATCCTTTATCGGAATTGTTTATCGCGCAACGGCAGAGAGAATTTCTCATTTGCGTTAAAATTGTTCGCGTGCAGAGTGTCGTCGTTTACGATCGTTCTTGTGCCACCATTTTTGTTCATCTCATAAACAATTCCGAACGACGGAGAATTGGACAATAATGATGTAGATAAAATTACTTTTGCTATTGCAATTTCCTCATTTCTCATTTCTGTTCGGTTTTCGGCTATTTCGTAATTAAAATTAAGATGGTTATTTCTGAAGGGGGATTGAAGAATTTTCTTTCATATTTCTACACTTTTCCTACGTTTGTTCAATTTTTCGTGTCTTTTATGTTATATCCTATACAATGTTGTAAATGATACTTTTATCATGTTCGATAAAAACAATTTCAATTCAAGTTGATTCAATCGTACGATCTTCAGAAGATACTACGATCCGTTGAAAGATCACGCTACATTTCGATCTTCGATTTGCAACAAACGAAGGAACACTTTCTTTACAATTTTTCATTTTCTTATGATAATTTTTTTCGGGTCAAAGGGAAATAAAAGATTGTCGCATTCAATTGAACGCGGCTGTGTAGCATATCTATTCGATCTGACTACCCATATCGAGGGGGAAATGTTCAATTTTATGGGCCATTTCTCGAGGCTCCGTCTCGTTGAAACCAAGATGAAGCCAAATCTGGTGAGAAAATTCCGACAATGAAAAGTTGGGTTCCCCTCTACGACGACGCTCGTCGTTTTTCTACCGCGAAATTAATGCAGAAGAAAATAAAAACTTCTTACGTTCTGCTCGTTCGATTAGAAAAAAATGAATGAAAAATAATAAATCGTAAATCGGAAAATCGTGCGACAATATAATAGTTGTTTCCTTACAATTGTAAAAATTGCACAAATTATACTGTACACTACATCATTGATTAAATATAGTTCATCGAAACTTTAGTCTTCGTTTCAATCGATTCTAATTTTACCTTCTGCAATTTTTCTTTTATCACACGTGCGTAAAGACATCAGGATATTATTCTATTAATTAATGACTTTTCGTGCGATGGAAGGTCAGATTCATTTGGTAAAGGGCGAAATTTAACTCGAACAAATCCCGAGTTCCACCGTAACGAAAACGCTTATCACTCTTATTACGTCTGCCGTGAAGAATTTTCGCGATCGAATTCAGTCGAATCAAAATCCGATCGCAGACGTACGAAATTCACGTGGCGACAGCGACGCGTCCTAAACATCCGCGCGGCTCGTCAAACAGCTGGAGGCAATTATCCTCAACGCAAAGCAACGAATGTCCAGCCAACAACTGGTCGATATCACCGGTATCAATTGCGAGAGCATTTGTATCCAGAGGCGCAGAAACACCGACGGACAAAGGAGGGCTGCAACAACAAAGTAACGTTCGACTCTTTGCAGTTGTCGAATTTCATCAAGCTGGTCGCGGACGACTTGGTTGCGTGTCGACAGGCTGGTGTTTCCCCCGGCGGTGATGTTTCGCCCGCTCACCTGCACAAGCGCAGTGGCCGCTTTCGGTGCAGGCGCCGTGTATTATCCAAATTGCATTATCGTGCCGCTGTTTGCACGGGTTATATCGTCACAGCCGGGTGTATTTGCCGTGGAGCACTTTGCCCAGTGCGTAGCCAGTCAAATGGCTTAATTGCTTTGTCCACGCAATTACGAAATTGCTTACAATTTACAATCAGCCTGTCTAGCGCGCCGCGCTCTCTTCGGCCCCGCTGATCAATTTTATGAATGACCGGCCGCCGCGAACCACGCCACCTTTTTTCCCTTTAACTTTGTAGCACGCGTGCATAAATCAGCGTGACCGACGTGTGAAACGTACCGCTCGTCGCTTTTATTTTTATCGCCGATAACTTTTGCCTTTCGTTGGCCACCGTGGCTTCTTCAGAGCCAGTTAGAACTGAGAACACTTTGGAAGTTTCGACGATCAGACGTGTTGGAGGTCTCGATTGAATCTATATCGTATAGAAAAAGAAATATTCAATCAATTACAAACGATATTTAGCAATATCGTCGTAATTCGTAATAAAAATTATCATTCGACCAATTAAGTAACAGCTTCAACAATATCGCTGGGAAATTCAATATTTATTAAATTATGAACACTACGTGGTCGGATATCTAGCGATTTTAGTCGTCCGGATTTATACACGTGCATATATCTCTAGACGTTTTCATTACTTTCCATCGGATATTCGATGGCTATTTGAGGCGGTTCAAAAACAGGAATAGACATTCGACATTTCGGACGAGTTATTCTCATAATGTGCAGATTATCTTTTCGTACGAACGGCTTTTTTAATAAAACATCAAGACGGGGGCGCTTACGTCAGCATCGCCGTGCAGACGTCGTTTGATCTTTCATGAAAGGAGCCGGTAACCGCTTGTTTGTCCACAAATAACTGGCATCGTCGCGATGACGCCGCACGCCGCCACTTCTGCTCACAGTGATTCTTGTCCACGCAAATACCAGGACTCCGGCTCGCTTCCAGCTGCTGGAAATTTTCATAAAATTCCGCCCGTTTCTCTTTCTCTCTTTTGTCTCGTTTCCGACCCGCGTTTTCTCGTTTTGTTTCCCCTATTCTCTCTCTCTCTCTCTCTCTCTCTCTCTCAACATCTCGGTCGCTGCGGTTTTAATAAATAGCCGCGGTACGTTCCGTCGCTCATTTTTTTTCTCTTTTTTCTCTTTTTTTTTCTTCTTTTTTTTTTAAATCCGCGCGCAACGTACGCGCCCCGCGTCGCTCGTATTTCACAAATATCGAATCGCTTACGGGTCGTAAAACGTTCGCCGAAATTCCGGCCCACCCCGTTTAAAAACAACCGCCCAGGCCAGGCGGCCGTATTTTAGCAAATTTATTTTTTACGTACGGCCGGTTGCTGCCGGTTGACGGGTCGAGGTTAACCCTGTCGTTGTCGTCGACGAGCGCGCGACTCGCCCCGAACCAGCTGCGGTCACGTAGTCTAAGGCCGGCGAGCTTTTTTCCACTCCCCTTCCCTTACGCCCCCGCCACACGCGGTGCGCGACCCGTTGAAAATTAATGTTTCGTCCAGGCCTGCGGCGACGTTTCGCGTCAACTAGAACATGAACATTCGAATACGCGAATCGAGGATGTTTTGATTCAATATAGTCCAGAACTTTGTTCTTTTTTTCTCTTTCTCCCCTCTCCCCCTCCCCTGTACATTCAAGTATTTTAATTGCGAGTTCCGGTTGAACGTGGCTCAGTTGCGCGCTCCTATTTACAACATACGTATTTTTGGAGCAACGTGTACGATGTGCGATCTCGTTCCAAAAATTTTCAGCGTTTTGATGAAACGCTTATTGCGTGCGTTTATTCATTTTCCTTTTGTCTTCTTCTTGCTAAAATCGTAGCTCCTTTGCCGAACTGGATATTAAACGAAGCAGTAGGAATTCGTTGTTCAGCGGTTGTGGAATTTNTGGTTGTGGTTTTTTTTTTTTTTTTTTTTTTTTTTTTTAAATTTCGAATTGTTGCGTGGAAAAGTTTCTGGTCGGATGGAATTTTCAATTTATGTTCGAAAAAAAATGATGTATGGAAAAATTTTATCTAGCAGAGAGTATAAGAACAACTGAAGGAAAACAGTGCAATTAATTGAAATTGATATTGTTGTATTATAATTGTTTTGAATATCGATCTCAGAATAAAACTTGATAAATTCATCTAGTACACTATTGTGAACACAATGACACTAAAGCTTAGAATTCTTAACCAGATCATGAGAATCACATATCACAATCACATGGATTAATTTAAAGGACAGGCTTTATTATCGAATTTTCTTTCGAAATTATAAACTACTCATCGATCAAGACCATTTTTCAAGAAGCAATTTTCAAATTATTGTTTTATCTTAATTAAAACTTCATTTATTATTTAATTATTTTAAAATCTAGTTTTAATCGTTTACAATTTTCCAAGCATGTTAACCAAGTGTTAGAAAATTATTGCTGAAATAATTTTACCCAGCATCAAATACAAGAACACAAGTAAAACTATTAAAATTGACATTACATAGCTTTTGTTTCAAACATCAACAAATTGTTAGAATATAAAGATGGAGGATCTATTTTGCCTACTGAATGCATGCTGAAATCAGAGATTAGAATTCGTAACTCAACTAGACTAAGTCACTGCACGTTAGCGAAAATCCATTTATCAAATCCTCCCTCGAAATTATTTGAAATTCGATCAAGTGCGTCCTAACGAGCGAGTCGCGCACAGAGCACCCCGTTCCAACATGCTGGAAAAAAAAAAAAAAAAAAAAATCTTTAACACGATCCACGATGATCGGGTTTCACGCTTTGATAGTAATAATTGACCGTCGATAGAGATTTTCGATTCCGGACGGCTGGCCAGGTGAAACCGGCTGTTTCGCTGTGGAACTGTAAACAGCACGGTTCATCACACAAAAGTAGCCATCGGTGAAAATTCATTTATGCGCGAGATTCGCGGTCGATCAAGTGTTAATCGATTAGATAAAACGTGCACGATCGCGTGTGGGAGGAGGTGGCACCAATATGCGAACGACGCGTTCGATCATCGACGATAGAAGAACACCGGTGTTTCTGACCATCGATTTTTCTCGCGATAGATAACAACTGTTCCGCATGATCGCGCGACGAGAGAGGGAGAGGGAGTGATTTGATAATAGCGGAAGCTAACGTAGAACGTAACAATCGGCCCAGGGGCACGAAACTTCCCTCCATTTTACCTACTATACATACATATATATATATATATATATTTTTTTTAGTACGTCAGCCTCGATAATAAAATTAGGACGGATGATTCCGAGTGCAATGTTTTTCTCGTAAAATCCAATAAAGCGACTATCGATCCGACAAGTGGAACGAGGGTGAAAAAAAAAAATGTCGGCCAGTCTGCTTTTTCGAGGGCCTGGGCGCCATCGCGCTTGCGTTTCCCCCGCTTCCTGCGTCGCTTCCTGTTCGCGCGGCTCTTTTCGAAACTGCCACCGTGCTGAAAATTTTCATTGTTTGTCGGACATCGCCGCCTGCCACCAGAAATATCAAGCCTTTCGACCATCCAGCCGGATCGAGTGTATCGACGATGACGGATGAAAGTCGCGGCGATCGGTGAAACGGCTCGTGAACG
Source organism: Lepidotrigona ventralis hoosana (assembly GCA_002806875.1). NCBI lineage: Eukaryota > Metazoa > Arthropoda > Insecta > Hymenoptera > Apidae > Lepidotrigona > Lepidotrigona ventralis. The sequence continues at coordinate 1,040 of NIPQ01109704.1, read as the reverse complement.
AGTTTTGTCGGCGGCCCTTTTGTCGAGGCAACGTGTTTCCAAGCGATTACGATTTTCCACGTTTTTTTTTTCCATGGGAAATCCCTGTTTCGGCGAGGGATTTTTGTTCTCAAAGTAAGAAAACGCACGGGGTAGAATGGTTTTAGGCCAGGTGATGGATTCGTCTATGAAAAGCAATGGTTTCAGAGTCGAAAGGGATCGAAGCTATTGGACAGTGATTGATAAAGATCGAGCATCTCCAATTCTAATTCTCAGTATTCGACGATCGATAAATTTAACGTTCAATTTATTTCTCTTAGGCGTCGTTTGACGAACTCTGTCTTTTGCATTAATTACGAACGAATTGAAGAACCCTAAATATTTGTGATCGTTTTAATTCAGAGCAAAATTGATCTACTAGATCCGAAGATATAAGTTTTAAATGTAGCTAATAAGTTGACAGTGTTTTGTAAAGGGGAAGAAAGTACAATCATTAAGATACTGTTATACAATATTTTGAACACTTCGAACACTATGAGATAAAATTGAAAAGCTAGCGATACATACTAAAATGTACGCTGGATATTATGAAAATATTCACGTCCTTCTGTAATCTTCATTGCATAAAATAATGTATAAATTAAAATATTCTACATACAAATCATTAAAATTCAAGTGACAATAATTAAATTAAGTAAATCTATCATGTCTCTGTTTAAATAGAAGTCAATATTAATTTTGATAAATAATTTGATCAAAATTGATAATTTTGAGAAATCGGTCATATCGGCGGACTTGGTTATTCTAGCGTTAAATATCTCTAAATGCACAATCTATCCATTCTTTTTCACACACTTGTTCCTTTAACACGCGCACCATCTAAAAATTAAAATCGTCTGATCCGAGAGTAGCAAACATCTTCAACAAGATCGAATCAGTTAAACTTGTCTCAATTTCCCTTCCCATTCTTCCCCGAACGAATAAAGGGAACTTAGTCAACCATACGAGTCACCATATATATTAAGAATCGAACGATACGCAGAGGCCGGGGGGGGGGGGGT
>NIPQ01109692.1:0-15696 GCA_002806875.1 Lepidotrigona ventralis hoosana | reverse complement strand
CGTTTATTTTTTTTTTTTTTTTTTATTATTTTTAACGAAGATGCATTCCCGCGTGTACGTCGTTTGTGTTTCATGTTGCGCGAAGTATTTTTAACGAAAATGAATGAAGGGGAAACGACAGTTTCGAACGAAATTAAATGGAACAAGAAGGTGTGAAAGTGCAAATATAAATTGAAGATACATAGAATATGCATACAAAGATACATAAAAATATGCTGTAATTTTAATGAAGATACATTTCTGTGCATAAGTTCGTCTCGCAGAGAAGAATATTATTTCACCATTCATGAAGAAATGAAAGGACGGATAATTGAATGGAAATAATTGCAAACTAAAGAAATCGAGAACTAAGAGAATGCAAAGAAATGAACAATATAGCTTGCAGCGACACGTCGGTTACTCCTGCTTTTCAAATTACGATTTATTTTCATTCCGGTCGTCTCTTTCCGATCTCACTCATCGATTTTCTACACGTATAAGGATGAGGGTCACTGTCCGAACATGCCCGCACGCCCTCCTACCATTTATTCTCATTTCTTCATGTACAGCAGTCCTCGGATAAGCGATCCCATTTTTCTACGGTTAAGGCTTCGTATAATCAGTTTTATTTCTCTCTTTTTCGTGAATCATTGAAAGCAACGAGGAATGACGCTCGCAAAGTTTGTTTCCAACTAAAGAAAAGAGAGATTGCTCGACTAAAAAATGAGACATATTTTTAAACATCCAATATGAGTCGCACGGCTACGAAAAATTGCTAAATTTTAAAAATTAAAATATAGGAAATAACAAGAGAAATTAGATATTGAAAATAAAAATATAAAGAATAATAATAAAGAAATTTATTGAAAGCTATTTAAACAGTTCTTTGAATTAGATTTTTACAATGTGATAAGAATAAATAAAAACGTTACGCCATCATTGAAAGAAAGATGTAGATTCTTTCATTAAAATATGAAACACTTTTTTTTTTTCTTATTATGCAGTGTTGAGAATGTTGCTTGTCAAGGTTAATATCAATTTACCCCTTTTTCCTACTCTTATTTTACTTGTAAATTATATGAAAATTTTACACTCTGAAAAAGCGTACTCTACAAAAATGTGAAAATGCAATTCTTCAGAGATAAAAGGTGCATAAATTTATTACATAAATATTATAAAACAGAAAGAGAGAGAGAGAGAGAGAGAGAGAATGAAAGAGTAAAAAACGAGTAAACAAATTTCGGTAAACTCAAATCACAATGAAAGTGAACTTTTTAAAGTTTTAAATTTTTGTTTGAAACTCCACTAAATTTCTTAGAAGAACAAAATACAACGAAGAATAATAAANAAAAAAAAAATATATATATATATATATATATATATATATATATATATATATATATATATATATATAAGAATTTGAATACTTTTGAAAATATATTATTCACATAAGTGAGCAAGATGAACATCTCATTGGAATTTATATAAAACTCGCTCTATCTTCGTTTCAATTTGTTTGAAAATTATACGTCAAATACGTTTCCCGGAAGGAAGATTGAAAGTACAAAGAACATACTGTAAACGGGCAAAGCAACGAAAACACGTAAAGGATTTTCATTAATTCGTGCGGAGTAGCATCAGCCCCTTTTAGTGAATTCTCTCTGTTCTGCAAACAGTATTCCCGATACTTTTTCCTTACGGCGAGTATTTCAACAAGGGAACGTTCGTCGTTTCTGGAACCTGAAAAGACCTGTGGATAACATCTCACGATTTTTACAAGAATACATTACCACGTCGTGCACACAGTCGATCTACTATAACGTCCCCTTCTTGCCGAACGGTATAGTTAAGAAAAGAAGCTTCGTATGAATTGGATCAAATTTCGAAGAACTTCTGTAAAGGAAGTTGAAACAAGAGGGGACAGNATAATTTTATGTTTATTTTTTATTAATAATAAAAATATACTTATATGTTTTTTTTTTTTGTTTTTTATTTTTTTTTTTTTTTTTGGTGAAAGTGGATTTCTTTTTTTCTCACGACGATTCATTTTTTTTATTTTCTTTCTCACGAGATTATTTGAATGATTTTATTATATTAATTTTACATGGAAAAGTTGTTTACTAATAAGAGCAGAACAACAATAATTTCAGTTCTTTCTATTTGATAGCGAGTTTCTAATATTCTTCGAGGTAAAAAATTGTAGAAAATACGCTCGTACACATTTCGGAAATACTATTATCTTCGCACAAATGTAAGCTTTGGAAGCTATTTAGAAGCATCAAAAACTTACTGCACTATATTACAGACCGAAATATCTCGTCGCTCAAAGCTATTAAGAGCACTAAACCCAGTACTTTACAAGGCAACAAGCGAAAGAAACTTTTAGTTTAAAAGGAGAACAAAAAAAAAGAAACGAAGAGAACCGCGTTCGAAGGGGATATAGAAAGAGAGACAGAGATCGTATTCCAGTTTCAATATACCTTGAATATAAGTCAATTTTTACCAATTTGCCAATTTACTTTACGAGAATTCCTGTGATCTCTCCCCAATGTGTTCAACTTTTAAATAAAAACTCCAGTTTTCAAAATGTTGTTAACGCAATAGTGATCTGTTTCAATGGCACGAAGAATCATTTAGAAGTGAAAGCATGTCAAAACTTATAATATTTAAGAACGTGATGATATTGAAATTACCGACGACGATTAATCGTTTAAATGTTTATTTTATATACGGATAATAAAATATCCTTAAATGTTTAAAATGGAATTAGTTTACTCATTAGAGGTCCATTGAATGAATATATCAAAAGATAGATAATCAGAGATGAATGCATTCTTAATTTGTGACGCGCTCCATAATTTGTTCAATATTAAACTTTAAATCAATAAATAAACAAATAAATACACAACATCAAACTTTCTGATGATTTGAAACATTTAGATTATTAAATTCAAAAGCTTGTCACAAAAAAGATGAAGGCACGAGCAACAAGAAAAGATTTATCACGCAACAAAGGAAACGCAAGTTTCCATTTGTATATTTCACAAAACAAAGATCCGATTCTCGAAAACTTCAGCGTGGTAAGTCCATGAAGATTACGAATTCTTCTCAAGCGTTAATTCCATCGTTGAACATCGTATCGTATTGTACTAAAACCTCTGGCTCGAAGGACAAAGTTGAAATTCGAAGACACTTGAAATTTATTCAAACGAGAAAGATTCGCCTTCGCTCTGTGAAGGAAGACGGTTCGCATAAATTCAAGATAATTACTAACCGCTTTGTATATAAGGTCGAAATAACGTATACAAGCGGGCAGGGAATGATTTCTCGTAAAAAAAGTATGGAAAAGAAATTGAATAAAAAATTTTAATTTGAAAAAAAATTTTCTAGGTTTTTCACTTAAAGTTGGTTAATTCTACACACAATGTTAATTCTACAGAACAGAGTAATTGACAATTATTTTTATTATTCTTCTGAAAAGAGAAATAAGAGAAGAAGACGTGGAATAAAATTTTTTTAATCGAGACTTCGTTTTGTTTGAAGATTTAGCAAGCACACTGAAATTTTTGTGTAAAATTTTGATGCCTCGTGTTCGAGAGAATTTGAAAAGAGTTTGGAAATTTATCAAGTACACGTATAATCTTCAACGAAACATGTTCAAAATATATTTTCTTGAAAACAGGAAGCTTCAACATTTTTTACTTATTATATAGAATAGAAATTCTCTTTTTATAATTTAATGATTATTATAACGAACGTATATACTTAGTGTTGTACGATGCTATGTATAATATCCAAACCTCCAAAGTCCTAGAGTGAAAGCTATACAACAACAGCGTAAGAGAAAGAAAAGAATTTCAAAAGAAGAAATTTCTGAATGCAGTTCTGAGTTAGTTGACACTAACTAAACTTCTCGTTGCTTACGAAAGTTGAAAAAAATTGCATGTATCATTAACTCTCGTGTATTGTACTTGTTCAGATCCGCAATGCACGTTGACGACTGCTTTAAATCGTATGTTAGAAAGAATACAATGAGCAAAATTTAGTGTTAATCTTAGTCCCAAAACTTCAATATTTTCTCAGTTTCAAGTATATTTAAACATAACCCAAGCAATATAACCGCAACAAATAATAAATTTATGATTTCTTAGTAATTTCTTAGTATTAATACTTTTTGTGTACGGTTTGGTCACTCGTTATGGTCCGTGCCAGCGCAACAGGTTAAGCACTATTTGAATGATTATTTTATTATTAAGTGATGCTTCGTAAATAAATTGCTGGTAAATGATGGGAAAAATGTCGAGGACAAAAGGCTAGGAGTGCGCGCGGTATTGCCGTGTGTAGAAGTTTGTCGGTCGAAGTGGCGCGAAGCTTCGTGGCCACGAATGTCCCCCGGCAACTTTGGTACAATTATAAAATAGAAGCTGAAAGTTCTCGCGAGACAAAGGCCGTTGTCTCGCCGCCGCCGCGACGCTGGAAAAACAACGCGCCGTGGCGAAATTAATTTCGCCGCTTAACGCACGACTTTCATACGTAGGATCTCAGGCTTACAATCACAACGTACGCGCGCAACGAGTCGCGTCTCAGCCGGGGCTGGTTAACGCTCGTTGACACAAAGCTCAGAGAAAGCTGTCCGTCTCTTTCTTCGTCGCCTTTTGTCCGTTTTGTTCTTCTTCTTCTTCTTCTTCTTTTTTTATTTTACACCATCGCCACGTTGCACTTCGGGCGAACATCTTCAGACGGTTCCGTTACTAGGCTCTCCTAGACTTGGAAAATCGCCGTATTCTTTTTTCCCCTGGCCGCTCTCGCTCGTTGAATTAGGGGAGGCAATGAAGCTTTTTCATGGAGTTTTTTTTTGGCCGAGTCGGCAAAAGGGTAGAAACTAGGTGTCCACCGTTTCGACGAGTCGAGGAATTTCTCGTTGTTTGATCTTAATGTTTTAAATTATGTTATAACTTTGCAAAAAAAAAGAAAAAATTGTATTACAACCGTCACTATTTATTATATGTTTTCCTTTCTCTGCATATTGTTCGTTAGTTCAGGATAGAACTGATCGAAATTATTGTGAACTATATAACATTGATAATAAATTCGAAAATTCACGATTGAAAGTGACAGCACGCAAATGAACACGTAATGAAAAATTGTCGATACTTTGAATTGTTGTAACCTCGTAATTAAGAATCATATAACAATCTAGTTGGTTCCATTTTAAAATATGAAGCTTTTACTTCGTCATTTTTATGTCAAGTTTTCTCAAAGATGTCTTTACATCACGTAACAGGTGGAAAAGCAAAGATACTTTTGTCCTCGAAAATTGTAAGAATTCAAATACCTCTGAAAAAGTTTTTTCGTGGCTAAATCTCTACCAAGTCTTAAAGATCGAAGTTTCCTCTTAAAACTTGCGCTACAATTTTCTCCCGCCAATTTATTGAACTTTCAATATTTGGGTTAAATGAGAAAATTTCTGTCGTTTGAGATCTATAAGTATTTTGATTTTTATTGTAATTGATGTTAAATGTTATTTCTATCGTCAAGTACAATATTTATATAACAAAGGATATATGTACATAGTGACAGGAATTATATTGAGAAGTTTTAGTCCATACATTTCGTATACTAAAATGAAAGTCAATAATGCACGATAGCGTAGACACAATAATTTATCGTGATATTATAAATATTTTAATCTTTTCTAAATTTCATAAAATTATAGAAAAAATATTAAGCGAATCTTTAGAACTTTCGTTCGTAGCTCCATTCTAACAAATAGAATTTTTGACAACAAATTGAGAAGAAAGAATTGCACAATACAATTTCTACGTCAAAAGTATAATTTCGCCTATTTACGTGTGTTACATCGTACATGTAACTGTATGACGGATAGAAGAATATAACGCCAGAGACGAAGACGATTCTACGCACACACGAAAGCAAGGCTAAGTGGATGAAAAATAAAAAGTTTATTCCGTTTGAGGCTTCGTTTTCGAGAAAATTGAGTTTGGAAATTCGTCGAGTACACGAACACTCAGCTAACTACCAACCGAACTATTCTATCTGAACAACTTCAAACTCGATTTCATTGAAAACGAGGCCTCAAACGGAAAAAATTTCATTTCTGCATCTTCTACGCTGGCGGAATAACTCCTATGCGCGATTGTATCATCTTGTTTCGATCTGGAATTAACAGTAAGAGCGACGAATTTTTCGATTTCGAGTTCGCCGAGGGGCCTTCAAACGAAACTTGATTTCCGAGCAATTAAAATTCAAAGGCTCTGCCGCTTCGGAGTTTGACGTCAGGCGATCTATTATTTCCCTTCGTAAGGAAAATAATGTTATCAATTGAACTAATTTTTAATCTTTCTCGAATATACAACAAGCTTGAAAGTGCCAGTTTAATAAAAATTCTGATTTCAAAAGGCGATAAAGCTCTTCGATCTTTGCATAATATTTGCAATATCTCTATCTGTAAATTATAGATCGCTGTTACAAAATCGGGATTTCAGATTTTTTTCGAATATCTGCCTTTTAGCATCAATTTCCAATTTTTGTAAAAGAAAAATATTACGAAATGAAAAAGTTATTCGATTTAAATCTCTTCCATCGAAATATTGGGAAGTGAAATAGGAAATATCTTCTAATTTGTAGAATATGTTATTCGAAATGTAATAGAGAAAGAGAAACTACGTGTATTATCTGTTATGCATTAGAAAAAATTATTTTGTTTCAAATCAAAAGAAAATTCCATAAAGTAGAAACAATATTTTAAAAACAAACTCTTATCTGTAAATAGCGATTGAGAAAGTAAGAGTACTTTTATTCTCAAAAACTGTGAAAATTCAAATATCGTAACTTGATCCATTATGGTTTTTAAAATTGAAATTTTCTCTTTACATGTTGCTGTAAAATTTACTGAGCGATTCTTTTCTGCAATTTTATTGAACTTTGAACACTAATTAAGAGATGATACTGGAATTTTTTGTCGATTAATTCTAATAAAATGATGAAAAGAAACCGTAACAAGTTTTAAGATTGTTGTAGATAAGAAACTTTAATCTTCAAGACCATGATGGATTTATTTAAGTAATAAATAAAATTTTTCATTGTTTTATATGTGTGAATATTTACCATTTTTTTTTTTTTTTAAAGAAAAGAAAAAAATGAATTCAGATTAGTGAAAACAGAACACTTTACGTTTTAAAATGAGACTAAATTGTTGTACAATCTTTTTTAACGAAGTTAAAACAGTTTAAAGTATTGACAATTCGTTTAAATTAGTGGTGGTACAAAACTGACTCCGCGAAAATAATTTATATTTGTTCAGAATAGCGATGGCAACAACGTCATAAAATTTTGTTTGTTGGAAAACCAAAACATCCTACAAAAGAGTACATATTTTTCCTTCTTTGTATTCGATAAAGTATCATTAATGTTAAAAATCCGCGCGCGCGTGTGTGTTCAGTTTTGCTCATCACTGTTTATGTGCAGAAAAAATGAATTGGCCTTCGTTGCAATAAATAACTATACTGTATAAATCACGTCCTGACAGGAACGAATCCTAGTTATGCATCAGAAGGGGCACGAGTTACCGCAATGAAACTCTATGTACATAGAAAACTCATGAAATATGTATACAATTTATGGCACGTACAATGTCAGGTATACGTAAGACGGTATAACCTGAAAGGTTATCATAAATTACGGACAATTTTCCTTCAGCCTTTGATCGCTTTCTCAATGGCGGAGTAAAAAATGGCAACTAAGAGTACGAATGGAACAGATGACCACGCGAATAAAATGGTCGTTGTAATAATATGAGCGAGGAGTGTAATAAGAACGAGGGGGCAAAAGAGCAGAGAAACGGACAGGGAATAATGCATGGAAGGAATGGCCACGAACTAGGAACAAAATTGCGCGCAACTTATAACAATCGGCTGTAACGTCACATCTTTATGACGCTGGCCACATAGCTATCAAGAAGATTTCCGTAAGGTGCAATTTCCTTCTACTTGGAGAGAGCGTCTTCTTCATTGACCTTTCAGAACCGGAGGATTCGCGATCCGAGAAAACGAGCGAGAGGTGGAGTAAAAGATCTCAATGTAGGAAGAAATAAATACAGAGTTTAACCATTTGTTTCGTTCTAGATGTTCAAATTATCCGTGACGTTCTTATGAAGCTCTCGTATCGTTAAATGACTTTTGTCGTATTATTGTTAACGCAGGGAAATAATATAACAATTAATAATTTAGTGTACAGACGATAATATCGAACGGTAATTTTAATAATTGACGTATAATAGATCTACCCTTACTGTTCGAATATTTTAATCCTTCACAAGATAATTTTCTATTGATAAATTCATGCTTGCATTATGATGGATACTGAAGCATGTATTATAAAAAATGCAATGAACTATATATATATAATCGATCCCTATTACTGAACGACGATTTTTTTTCCACCGTTTTATTAAACTTGAAATATTGGAGTTAGATGACGAGATTTCTTGAATTTTTGTCGTTTAATAAAACGATGAAGAAAAATCGTGCAACAAGTTTTAAGGAGTCGCTGTAAAGGAGAGACTTTAGTCTCGGTAATTAGTTTGGTAATAACCAAACTCTTTTAATATTTTTACACACACGTTTGAATTTTTACAAGAATAGTTGTAAAATCATCTTCGAAGGAAATGAACTCGCTACTGTCAAAGTAAGAATTTCTCTTTAAAATGAGACCAAATGAATCGTTCTTCGATCTCTTTTCAAAATTATATCAGTGTCACGTTTATCGGCAATTTTTCATTGTTACAGTTACGATCGTTTTGTTACTACACAACAACGTGATAAATCGTCCCCTGTCGTTTGCCAACGATTCACAAGCAGCCGTTTTCGTTTTCGAGTATCGCGGGCAGTTGCTTTCGCGCTTCGCGTTCGAAAGTTTAATAAATATCCGCATACATAGCAGGTGTAACTGTGACTGTTTATGCGAAAGAAATCCTCGACGAAGGTGTTCTTTGTTTGAAATTACATCCACCGGCGAGTATAAAGCAGGAATTTCCGGTTGGCTAGCTGTTTAAAATATTCCCGGCGTTCTCGCGTTGCGAGAAACAATGAACCGGCTTACATAGAAAACTCTTTGCTATCTCTCCGCCTTCAGCAGAATTGCGTAATTAAATAACTATTTGACTACTCTGACTACTTGACTACTCTGACTACTTGACTACGCAGTAGTCAGAGGGTAGCCGAGGAGGAGGAGGAGGGGAGGGAATCGAGAATTTCCATGTTACAATAGCCCCCTTCCCCTGGGGAGGATAATAAAACGTATTTAGAAACGTACCGATGGAGTTGCGCCTGTTTTCGTACGCGTTCCCTTTGAACTCGAACGGGTCAAAAAAATCGCGACGCTTCTTCTTCTCCATCCGCTGCGAGAATGAGAAAAAAAAATCCACGCGAAGGAAATCTAGGCCAAGTGGAGGCGTTTGCTTTTATCCCCAATAACAGAGGGATGTAAAGGAGGCGAAACCCTTTTGTTCGTCACAGACGTTGATAGAGCCCGGTGGAGGGTGTGTTATTTCTTTCTTTTCTTTTTCTCTTCTTTTCGATCATCGCCGAAATCGCCCGAGCAAACGAATTACGAACGGGGATTTGTTTATTGACACGAGAAGAAACTCTTTTCGAACTCACTTCTCTTTTGCGAAACGACGGCAATCGTTCGATCGAGGAAAACCAAGCGATTCGATTCTCGAACGATGTCAAAGAGACAAGCGAAGATTAACGAGATGACAACGATCGCTGTCGCAGCGATAGCGTTTCCTTCGCCATGAAAGTCGACGTGATTTTGCTGACACAATTGTTTTGAATAAATTGGTAAAAAGGAACGTGAAATAAGATCAAACATTGTCGGAACGAAAGGTCAGTTATCGCTTTCACGTTCTTAAACCTTTGGAAGAATTAATTTGTTTTTAGTATACAATTTTAGAATACAATTATAAATTTACACAGAATCTATGCATGGAATTGTAAAGTGGACGAAGTTATGCCTGCTTGGAAAATACGATGCTCAGTCAAATGCATTGATCATATCTGTGCGTCGATCCTGATCAATATTAACTTCGTTTTAAACAATATTTCCACGTTGTGAAATATTTTTGTGAAATTATCCGAGATATCGATCCCGTTCAGATATTTCGAAATTATTCAAATCCATGGAATGTGCCACAGTCTACGCATACAATTTGTTATATTTATTTCGGGGAAAATTTATTATTTTATTTCTGATTCTTCGCGAAAAAAATCCTCGTGCTACATCATACAAAATATCTTAGCCCTACGAATCATAGATCATTGAAGATCTTTTAATCGGAGTCCTCGTACCGCGAGTCAATGCTCGTTCGTAAACCGATTTCATTACCTACGTGAACTTGTACTTTGCGTTAAGCAAATAAAGACACTTGTTTTTAAGCGGATTGTCTTTCGCCTCCGTGACAGATGAAATCCTCTTTCGCCTTAAGTATGTGTTCCTTTGAAAGAGGAAGCCAGCTATTTATCTTTCAAAGTAATTTCGAATCTTTGAGTGGAAGCTCGTTACTTATCAGAGGGAAGATAGTACTTGCATTAACGCATCGTTTCGTTTGCACCAAGTTAAAACTCTCGCTACCCTTTATTAACGCACGTCTAATTACACATGCATTGTAATTAAAACGTCAGTGTGATGGGGGAGGAGGGGGTGGGAACTGTAGCGTGTAACAATGGTCGAGGTAATTTTGTATAACCGATCATTTGCATAAATTTTGTAACAACGATAATTAGGGGCAAAATTGTGCCGCAGCGAGTTTTCTCCGCCCTCAAATATTAGCATTATACTTATATAAACAACAAGTAAATACGTGTACAATATTGCAACGTATTTCGAAAGTTATCCCATTTATATTAGCGTTTGCCTCATTTTCGCCGAAACGTTCAGAAACGTTCAAACTTTGTGTAGAAAATTATTCCTCAGAAGAATATTGAATGCTATTTACAACAGTTCGTTGCGAATTATACATTATATATAGATTATTTTTGTCGCGAATTGTTGTCGACATCACGCCATTCACGTTTGAAATTAACATCGTCGTGCAATTTTCTTATGAACTCGCACAGAGTCTAGGAAATATATTTCTTGGACCCTGGTAAGTTGACGAGCAAGGTGAGTGTTGCTCAATCAGCGGGATGAAATTGCGATTTAATTAATGGCGAGCAAGTAGACGTTCGAGTTATTTCAGTATGGAAAGAAAATTCCTTGGCAATACAATGTGCATGTCGCGTGTAAAATATTTACGTTTTATCGACATACTAATCAACAAGCAAAAAAAAAAAAATTTTAATTTTTGTAAATTAATCTTGAAAGTACCAGACATTGGAACACTAAAACTGATCAAAAAATGACAAATTTGTTATTTTCTATATCTGTAGAAATTCTACATATTTACAACGATCATTTGAATAATTTTTGCAATAAATTATAATATTTAAATAGAAGCTTGCATTCTTTACTGTAGTATTAACACAGAATATTTTATGTAAATCGTACGACATTTTTAAACATTTTTCTGTTAAAGTCACTTCCTTATCTATATCAATTTTTTTGCTTCTTAATTTTATTCAGCAAATATGGGAAAATGAATCCCCATGTCTTTGTATTTTTTCCATATACGTGCGATGCTGTATTAGATCATTTCTTCCTACTTCATACAATTTAATTCCTCTGACACAAGTCCAATATGTTTTGCAATTTAATTGTCCAATTAAGTTTTGCTATTAAATTATACAAGTCAATGAAATTAAGAAGCTTGACATACGAGCCATTAGATCTTTGCCTAATTACTAAGCTTACGACAGAGAATGGAGCAAAGAGTGAAGAGTTAAAAGCTTCACTCGTCGAAACGAAAATTTACACGTAAGTGTATTTGTATTTTTTTTTTTCTTCTTCTTGTTTTTAAGACAGCGGTAGAAAGAAACCTCTGACATTCTGATAATTCTCTAGCCGACCTTTTCGCAGGAGCCAAAGTAGCATAAAGCACGTAGCTGAATTGGTAGATGAACGACAATCGTATGTTGCATATATCGGGGGAAAGATTTCTGGCCGAAAGAGCAATCGGGTAAATTTAATTTCGAGATCTTCGCCGGTTCAGTTCGGTTTCAGTCAAAGTAATTCCTCGGTGCCAGCAAGCTCAGCTATGAAGCACTTTCTTGGCCGCTTCCGGCGATGTAATTTCCGTTAGCTCAACGTGGATTCTTTTCCTTTTTTTTTCATGGAAAAGTTCTTAGATAAACACGAAATCGTTTCTTTTGACAATTAATAAGTCTGATTCCTGCATTTCTCCCTGGATTGTCGGTACTTTTATTTACTTTTATTTTCTTACTTATTTATTTATTTTATTACTTTACATTATATATTTATTGTATTATATTAGAATTCTTTCTAGATTGTCGACTATCTCGATTATCTACTTTTACTTTTATTTATTTATTTTTGTAATAAATGGTTGTTAAGACAATCACCATTTTTAGATAATTCCTTTCGAAAATCTACTTTAGAGAAATATCCTTGATTATTTTTTTTATTTTATTTGACAGAAGGGTCAGTTTGTTGTTAAAAGCTTCCTCCTCTAACAGAGCAGAATAAGTAGTAACGTGCATGCCTCTTCTGCTAGTCAGCCATCCCTCCGAAATTTTAGCTTAAAAGATAGTAAGTCGTACTAGCAGGCACTCTTCTGATTAATATGCTAGATAGCACTCCAATTAATCCACGCCACTCTTTCTCAAATGCGTTCAAGTAATAAATCTCCGAGCTTGATCCTTTAATATTGTTGGCGTTCACAATTACCTTGATAAATTTCTCCTTGAGATTAAGATATCTAGCAACTTCCAATTCTACAATTGCAAGTGTATCGATATATTACAAAGTCCAATTTGATACAAACGTCAATATCCAGTGAGTAGTTACGTAACAAATTCGTCTATACTTGTGTCGATTAATTAATTAATTAAACAAGCCGGATTCCATTGTTTGAAAAAGAAAGAAAACAGCGTTTTCATTATGAGGAAATTCATTACATGATAGCGTTTACTTCCAGTTCTGGGGAATGGAGAATACTTTCCCGAAGTCTTTTATATTTCTGGGTTAAAACGGGCTTAATTCAGGATAAAAGATCAAAAATTCCAAGAATATATCACACAGCAAGAATAAAGAATTCAGGAGTCATTTTTCACAGCTTTGAAGTAGTTCAACAAATCCAGGTGGTTTAATATTTTATATTTTTTTGCTGACTATTTTAAAGGGATCTGCATAAGTTAATGTTGCAATCAATAGAAATATTATTCCACAATTATGATAATAACAGACGACGATTATAATTATAGAATTTAAACGACTGTGAATTCGTCTTATCTCTCTCGTTTCTCGATACTCTTCGAAGATTTCACGCTTAGTGTACGTACATTCTTGCCATACGCAGCCAGATTTCTACGTGACACCATGCACCATAGTTTGCTCGCGCATTCTTGAAATGCAGCGAATACCACTTCGCTCGTTGCTTTCGTATAAACATTAGTTTTCTGTTCCTTCAGATCTTCTATGCAAATATTTTGCCTCACGCTTGTCGATAATTTCTATATATTTCTGTTTAATGATATAGCTGCTACGGGTATTTTATAAAAATTTACGAAACTCTGCAAAACGTGTCTCTACGTCCTATGAAAAAATTTTTATATTTTAAGACATTATATTGGATTCTTTTTACACACGGAACACCGCGTAAAATTGTTCAAATACCGTGAAACAATACTTATTAGATACTTATTATTTTAAAATTTTGTTTTAATGTAAAAACTATGTGCCAGACTGAATTACGAATGATCGTTGAATTTTGGTAAATTTTTTATGCAACTTGAAACTTTCAGCCGACGAAGCAAAAGTTGTGCGAAAAAATTTAGATTAGAAAATGCAAACATGCCATCGCAAAATCAACAATGATGGCCCAGATTTTAATTGTAATATAGTAGAACTTTCCCAATATCCTCAATAACTAATAAGAAGATAAAATCTTTGGATAATATTTTCAATTATTCAACTATTTTTTTTTATATTAAAGTGCACGGAAATTAAGATTATACAATGATACAATATAAAATAATACAATTATACAATATATAATATTTAACCGTTGGAAAAATCATGTCGACGCTTCTTCAAGTGGCACGTTATCAGTTTTGTAAAAAAGTCGTGAAACTTTTTGCCACGCGATAGCGCCGCTGAAATGGTCAAGAATGCTACATATTTTTCAGCTGGTGAATTATCTAACATTCTTGGCGTACACAGTCCCGTAAAATTATTTTCCTCTAGTGTTTCGTATTAGAAGTCTTTTCTTCGGATTAAGGTACACCCGTTTCTTGTTTTATTTTCTGTAAAAATAACATTTAAGTTGAGCAATATATTACATAACGATACTAGTAATTTTATAATTAATAACGCTGTTAATATTGAAATAAGCGAAACGTTGATTTATCCCTTGTTTTTTCATACTTTAGTAAGTTACAAAGGTATAACGTAGTTTTCCACAGAGAGAAGCATCCGCCCCAAAATATTCTGTTATCATAATAGAAATTATAATATAATAGAATGTTCGGCTAGCAGTTAATGGGAGTTCAAATACCGGTGGCTCTGCCGCGTAATTAGAAAATTGCCTCAGCAACGAACACTCGATCCATCGAATTCGAGAGCGTCAAAGTTTGATGAATATATTATTTTTTTTCGGCTAGCAGTTAATGGGAGTTCAAATACCGGTGGCTCTGCCGCGTAATTAGAAAATTGCCTCAGCAACGAACACTCGATCCATCGAATTCGAGAGCGTCAAAGTTTGATGAATATATTATTTTTGAGGGGGAGGGTTGAAACTTCGCCATCGGCGGCAAACTAATATTTCACATAGGAGCGCGATGCATCAGGCAGCAGCTTAAACTTTTTCAAAACACGCGCTATCAATATTGTTCTTAACTCGACGCTGTACCGCGTCGCGCGGAATTTTCACGCTATGTTATTTGTCGTTTGGAAATTCGCACCCGATGCATCGTACACGCCGCGACACTTTCACCGTTCGAAATTGCCTCTAATATCGCGACAATAATTCCCAGCGATGGTTACACAGGCGAAATGAATGTTTTGGAGTAATTGCACGTTAATATCGGCAGGGAGCACCGTGCGGCAATATCGTAAAAATATCGCGGGCGGGGAAGCGTATTCGCGATGCGGATGGCAGTAGCAGCGGCAACAACAAAGCACGCGCGTTTGGTTATTTGCATGAAAATGATGCAGGGGACCAGCTGCCTAAGCGATGAGATAATAAATTTCGTTACCATGTATGTAACAAGTTACGCGTCATCAAGATTCCCAACGTGTTTTTCTCGTTACGATATATCACAATCTGCATGAAAATGATGCAGGGGACCAGCTGCCTAAGCGATGAGATAATAAATTTCGTTACCATGTATGTAACAAGTTACGCGTCATCAAGATTCCCAACGTGTTTTTCTCGTTACGATATATCACAATCTCGATTGACAAACTACTGTGCGAAACTACTGCGCACGTATGCACACTATCGTCCGATCAACACCATCGAGATCAATTGCTTTAGGAAAACGAAAGCTTGCGTTACTGTTGGACTGCGAACGATCATTG
>NIPQ01109668.1:0-15523 GCA_002806875.1 Lepidotrigona ventralis hoosana | reverse complement strand
ACAAAATTTCAATTAAAAAAAATTTTGTTTTATATTTTCTTTATAAAAAAAATGACGTCATGCCAGCTTTCACATATTCAACCAAACTCTGTGCGTTATGTATATATATATATATATATATATATATCAGTCATAAAAATCATTTTCTTATCACATAGATAAGTGACTGGTGCATTGTATACGCTAGTTAACTGCAGAGTTATTTACATATTCATTTTTATTTGATATTAAAACTATCTGTTATATAATACGCTTTTATATTGTAAGAGAGAGATTGGAATTGAGTAAAAATACTGTGACAATCTCGTTGAACAAAATAGTCATGCTCTGTACATATATTTTTAGTTAAAAAGAAGCTATAGCGAAATTTTTTAATTAACCTGTCGACGTGTGATGTTCTCATAGAGTTTGGCAAAACTTGTTTTAATTATTTTCTTTTGGTATGTAACGAGAAAAACAAAAAAGAATTACTGATCATATCCTTTGAAAAAAATAAAATCAGTGATACAATACTTGTCTTACATAGTGGACTGTTACATTCGTTATACTATTATTAAGTTGCAAATATTTAAGCAAATTTATATTTTTATGAATAAAACTAATGAAATAGAACTCAAGCAGAATACTGCTTCATATAGTGAATATTTTAACAATTAAATTTTGAATATATTATATATTTTATACTTTGCATATGCGTTGTATATCTATTAACGCATCAAAATTGTATCTTAAAATTTTCCATAAATGCAGGTATTGTTTCATTTATGAGAAATTTGAAGATAATCAATAATGAAATCTTTTAATCAATATGAACTTTCAAAAATTTGTTTAACTAATTTTTGAAAGTTCAAGATATTAATATTCATACATATTTANAAAGTACAGTAATTATATTTTATTATGAAAAATAAGTAAATATTGAACAAATCAATTTTATTAATGCATCTTATGCATATCAAACAACATATTTTATTATAGTCAACCATTAATATGAAACTCATAAAATTTGCAGAATTTTATTGAAACGACTGCATTAAAGTAAAATACGAAGAAAGACGCACTAATCATTTAAAATATAAGAGATTTCAATAAATTGAAATTAAACGATATTTACATCATAAAGTATTGGAAATATTACCGTCGTAACACGGAGCAAACAAACTAGAAAGATTAAATTCGTATTGTTGCAAATTTTTTAACGTGATGAATAATAATAGTTTTTGCGCTTTTAATGGAATACAGTACCATGTAGAATCGTATTTTGTATATATGTGTTATTGTATGTGTAATAATATATAATATATATATTTAATATGTATATTCATTTCGCGTGAATCGTTTCTCATTACCGTTCACTTTAAACTACATGAAAAATGCAAATTTTACAATGTTAATAATTTCAACTATTAAGTTCAATAATTTTTCAAAGTTGCAAATATTTTTTATTTGTCTCTAACAAGAAATAATCTGTTTCGTTATACATCATATTGGTAAGATTGTTTGTAAGTACATAAACATATGTACATTGATTTATTACATGGAATAAACGGTTAGTTACGTTGATCAAAGATTTCAATCAGATTTCTGTGTAATTTCTGAATCTAGTTACCTGATTATGAAGTAATCATAATCATTTTTCAATAATGTATAACATACTTTATGTTTATTTTTATAACATACTATAAATTTTATGATTAACATTTACGAAGCGGATGACCTTATGGATGTTGATGACCTCGAAATATGTTGTTAAGATCAATATTCTGAACAAATTTTTCCCATACTACTACTGTTACTATCGTTCGGTTTTAGGTTCCGAGAATTAACAAAAATAATTTTGTCATCTTACATCGTATTTCTACAGTTTGAAATATATTTGTATCAATTGAATCTATCAATAGAAGCTTGAATGTCAATTTTAGTATAGATTTGACCCAATATTGAACGCTTTAATAGAACATCGCCGTTAGTACTAAATAATAACACAACAACAATTTATATCGAACTTTATATTATATTGTCATCATTCAAAATTCAACACATCTCAGCTATAATGTTAAAAAATGAAACTATTCAGTTACTTTCAATTACACTGACATTGAAAAAGAAGAATCAGTTATGTAGCCTGCATAATGTGTCCCGCGAATTCCATATCGTGGAATGTTTGCTCGAATTTTGCGTCACTTTTCTATATTTTGTGCATTTTTGAATCACGGATATTGATAAGTAAAATGATAGTTTTAATTAATTTATATTTATTGATAGTTTTAATTAATACAAACATATTACAAACGTTAGAGATACGATATAGTATAAAACGACAAGAATACTTTCGCGAATATCTCGGAAACTACAGCCAAGTAGTGATAAGATGAATAGGAAAAAGTTGTCCAGAAATACTTTTTATAACATATTTTAAAGTCATCGAAATCCGTGAGATCGTCCGTTTTGTAAATAATTACCAATTTCATGTCTATGTTGATTTAATTGGTCTTTGCAATGTTCCAATTATTTGAAACTTATATAAAAGAAATAAATCAAAAGTATTTCTTTCTTGATTAGTAAGACCTATAACATGATTTTCAAATTTTAAAATATGTGATAATTTTAATTATTATTACATATTAATTTTTAACTATTATTATATATTTTATTATTGCCAATAAAGATGAAAATGAAAAAAATAATATAAAATACATAGAAGTGCAATTTGTTAAATATATAAAATATGTGTGTGTGTGTCTAATATTTTTCTTTAATTTAATTTCGTTTTTTTTATACAATTGCCGATGAATAGTTGGTTAATTGGAGATTCTGGATAATCAGGTGATAAATGGGATTACACATAAAATTGAATAATTGGAACTACACATAAAATTCCTGATTGAGAAACGATTCAAAATCAGTAGAGTAAAATTCATTCTTATGATTCTGTACAAAGTATGCCAAATTATGTCATGAAAACTGAAGAATCATATTAGTTAGAGCAAATATTAGTAGAAAAGAAATTTGATTATTTAAAATGTTGTTCAATACTTTTTGTTACAAACAATTAAATAAGCATTCGCAATTTGAAAAAATTGTTTATATTGATTTCAATTATTTAAAATGTTTCTATTATCCATGCATTACGCATCTTATTATTAATTGTACTAAAGACGGATTTGGACAAAAGCGATGATTAATGGCTCAGTTATAGCTTTTCATTAAGATCGTATTGTTTACCTAAGAAATAGAAGAACTTTTCACAAAAAGTTGATTTAAACTTAAAATTTGATGAATATCCATACTTGTATTTATTATCAATTATCCACTGTGATTATTTAGGAACATGATGGCCAAGTAAGTAATAACAACAAGACGTATGAAAATTTCCATTCCATCGTTTACAGGTGTCATTGATTAAAAACTTAACAAAAAGAATTTCTAAATTAATTTTTTAATAGTATATTACTATATTACGTATGTAGGTCTTTATTTGAACATATGATGTTACATTGCTCAACTTATTAAGTTTAGGTTAGCTTGTAACAGATAAAATTCAATACAAATTACTTATTTCTTAGTTTGAATGTTTTGATTTCATTTTTACAATGTTTAGATATTATTAATTGCAATCATATTTTGTATGAAGGCAAACGTTAATTTTTCGTGAAACAGAAACATAATTGAAACGAGTTAGAATTAAAAATATAAAAGAAATTTTGGAAATATTTATGTCAGGTATTTTCGGAAAAAAATAATATCGCTACTGTAATCTAAAATAATAAATCTAGAATAAAGTAAAAATAATAATAATAAAGTAAAAATAATATAGAAATTTGCATTAATATATAACAATATACAATAATAAATTCAATAAAGATTATACAAAAAATATATTTTCTGATAGCGTGAAATAAAATGACATACACAGAGGAATCATTTCAAACAATATCGTGTATATCAAAAAATGGGTTAATTACCTTAATATTATATTAATAAAAAAATGGTTTAATAAATAAAATGAGCAAGTAACGGTGAGAAATAATACCCTCGGACTATTTAATATTACATGGGGTATGTAAAAATTATTTGTCACGAGTTCATAGTTTTGACAGGTGATTTTACACTTTTGGGCCAGTGAATATCTATTAATAATTGACTTCGGTACGATTTTCAATTAAACTTCTTTCGTACTGCGTCGTATTTTAATTGTCGCGAGAACAAAAAGTCACAAGCCAATCACGGGTCACAAATGATCTGTTTTCTTGATGTTCTAACTGATATCTAAATGATGTTCTAACTGATTTTATTTACATTTTTATGTCAGGTGTGATACAGACTAACATCAGTGTTATTATCTAGCGACCGTATAATATTATAATTAAGAAAGAATTTAGAAAGGTGTTTAAGTTTCGGTTGTATCAATGAAAGAATACTTACTCGAGATAAACTCGTAAACGATATAAATGATACAAAATGCAAAACAAGATATATATATTATTAATATAAATATATACAGTGAAGTTATCGTTATATTAGAATATTATATTACCAACATGAGCGCTTTGTTGTGAATATCTACAGCTCCATTAAATTTAAATCAACTTGCTGTGACAATGAAGTTCTGTTACACAAATTCATAATTGTAATTGATAGCTGAAAATGTGTAAAACAAAGTTTTAGCATTGTAAGCGAAATAATATAATAGAAAAATTAAATAAAAATTTATAAAAAAGAATAACAATTTCATTGTTATACAGTGAAGAATTATTAATTACCGTTAATAATGTATAAAACGTTGTTTAACACGTTGTTGACCATTACGCAGAAGCTATCTCATGTCACAGGCTATTATTTCGTAATTGAGCATGTAAAGTGAAACAATCTGAATAAACTTCAATATACTTTATTCATGACAGAATGAATTTAAAGTAAAACTTTGTATATTTCTCGTATATATATTATATTTTATACATGTATTAATAATTTATTAATATATTTCAGTAATTTTTTTTGGTGCGATAAACTGTATAGCAATCATTTACGTGTAATGATACGCAACAGGTTTTTGCAAATTTGCCGTTTTGAAGGTCTAATATCCGATTCATAAACTGTCTTCCAATTCATAAACTATCAATTTCTACTACAATATATTTCAAAATCACTCGGACTATCGGATAAAATGTCTGCGTATAATTCATTGAAAAGTTCTTCACCATCATAATCCGTTATGATTGACATTTTTGTAATACTAAAATTGGGATAAGAACCTAAATATCAATAAAAGTAATTTTTGTATAATAAAGTGAATATGATTGAGCACGAAGAAAGATTTCCCTGAGTGTCAAAAATTAAAATAGCTAGTGCAAGTGCAAACACGAGTTAACTCGTGACCAATCAACAATGTGTTAATAAAAACATTTTGGTTAATTAAAACCAATATAAAATTTTTTTAAATATTTTTTAATTACTTGTAGAGAAATGTTTATTGAGTCATCTCTTTTCGAATAAAATTTATTAATTATTAATTTCGAATTAATTTATTAATGTGTACGGAATGATGCAGTGCGAGTAAAATTAGGATAGATGGTGTATGCGCGCATGTGTGTGAATATCCGACGATCAATAGCTCGCGGACAAAAATGCCAAAAATAAGTGATGATCGATGCATTTGGTAATGAACCCGGCAACAAAAAAAAGTATTTTCTCTTCTCTTTTCTTTGCTTCTTTGATTAATAAAATTTGTTATTCCTAAATAGAAAATTATAGGAAAGTGGCAAAAAGAATGTCGAGGAAAGCATTGAGGGAACCAGTAAGCATAGAAAAGATTTGCGAGGTTATTCAAGTGATTGGTAACGTGGTTAGTAAAAATATATTTCGAAATGTCGTCGAAGTGTCAAAAATCTATGCTTATAGAAAACATTACATATGTAATTTAATATCATATGCAATTTTTAGATTATTTAAAAAACGAGGTTTAAGAGATGATCCATCCATTAATAGAAATAAGTAAGAGAAAAGTTCAATTGATTATACCCAAAGTTAACAGAACTTTTTGGTTTCAAAAAGGCATATCGTTCATAAACAAAAATTAATAACTTATTAGAAAAAAATATTGCCATATATTTGGTTTTAAGAATCCCCATAGATGCAATCTAGATCCAAATTTTGTGTAAGTCACATCGGTACAACAAATTTGTATATTTTTAGCTAATTTTGCTCATTTTTACTCGACTTGGGATACCAATTGTGCGATAAAATACTATTTTTTTTTTAGGAAAGGGTGTATTTTTTTATTCTATCTAATTAATTGCTCGTAGAATATTCTTGTATGTCCACAATCATAAACTGATTTATTATACCGTGCATTTGATACAATTTTGCTCGAAATTGAATTAATATGCAATATAAAACGAAATTGAATTAACGAATATTTCTTGTTACAAGCAAATAAAAGACTTTGAAAATTACTGAAATTATTATTTTAGTTGTGTGAAATGTTTCTGCGATCCATAGAATGTTAACAAATCATATGTCACGATCACTATAGCATGATTTCACACTTTTTATTTGGTGGTGATAAAAATTTTCCCTCAAAATTTACGCTGATTTTCAAAAATAGAGGTCAAACATGAGAATTTTTTCCTAGTTTTACCGCATGAAAACCAATTTTGCAGGACAGATCTTGAAATGATGCCAAAGTTCAAATAATAATAACATTTACAATTATTTTATTTGAAAATTTCCAAAAATTTCCAAAGTTATAACTAGACTGCAGATATCCATGCATTTTTATATTTTTAAGAAAAGTAAAAAGATGAAATTTATTCACATAAAATTGAAAATTTATTCACTTATTCACTTAATGTAAGAAGAATTATAGTTTAAGTTCCACATATTTCCTTGCACATTCTGCATTGTGTGCATTTTTCCACCATAATTTTTCATAGGTGCATAAAAATCTGCAGTTTGATAATGCATTCACTCTATTGTACTAAAAATTCAAATTTTGGCTTCATCGTTAATAACACACTATTATACTTTCCATTTGATTGGAAAATATATACTCATTGTAAATAATATCAATATGAATTTACTAATAGAGTTTTAACATTATTTTGAAAGAATGGTTGCAATCCGTCGTTCCTTTTGTAACTTTGTTTTCCGTTTTTCGAATAAGTACCATGCAACAAAGTTGATATATTGAATTTGAAGATTGAGTTCAATTTTGCAACAACTATGTCTTAACAAATCTCTAATACAAAAATGTGTGCTGGTTGTGACATAATTTTTAATCATCCTCTACATGTAGTTCATGTGGCATGAATGGGAATTCATGAAAGGTTGACATAGTAATTTCTCACAACTAGTAATTTTGAATAATCTGGATAAGTAATGAGCAAAACTATTGAGCATAGATTCTGTGCAGGTCATAGACAAGAGTCTAATTGTAATATTGAATATATAACAAAAAGAAGAGATATCGACGTATATTGTTTGCTCGTGAGAGAACTCCATGAAATACTTAATTAAACGAGTTCGAGATTCGTTCCGAAGTTTTATGAAATCCATCATTATCGGAGTTAATAAACTTGATGCAAAAGCTACAATTCCCGTAAAATATCACTAAAATTTGAGAAAATCGATTAATAAACAACTTATACTATCATACCTTATAGTATTTGTGTGATATCACCTGTTGTCATTGAATTAGCAACGTTACAACACAATTTTCAACATCGTACATGTTTTTAGTAAAATTTAAGGACGCAATTCAATAATAAATTTTACTAATTACTAAAGTACTTTCATTCATACATCTTGTACAAGTGTAAAGTCTAGATACACACTATCACTCACAGGCTTACACATAATTAGTTCGTGTTTCCCGCCCACCACCTCTACTTTCATTACAGTATGCACCCTTTCCGGCAAAATATAAAAAAAATTCACTGCCTTGTCTACATTTTCTTCTTAATTTTTGTTTTCACAGAGCAAGATCAACAGCATACTTTAATAAATAAAAATGGAATATACATGTTCCTTATTGCTTATCTTTCGCAATCGATGCTCTAACAGTGGTATTCACTATTATACGCGGTGATTACAAACGAATGACAACAAAAAATTGTCGATAATTTAAATTGTTATAAAATTGTAAAAAATCATGTAATATTCCACTCGATTTCATTTTAAAGCATAAAGCCTTTATGTTGGTATTCGTGAGTTCTTCTGTTTTAAAGATGACATCACATCATTTAGCGCATAAGAAATTAAGGCTATTTCTTTTCTTGAAAGTTTTAAAAATTGAAACATTTCTAAAAACATTAAAAAATTAATAATTTATTGGCATTACGATGGTTCGGTAAAAAAGAGGCGTGGATGTTGTTGACAGTGCTGAAGTGACTGATAATAGATATAGATAATGGATATAGAAATATTATCGCACGAGATTACGTAAAAAAAAGCCAACTTGTATTATTGATTGCAATTATAATATGAGTGCTGTCGACAAAGTAGATATGACTTTAAGTTCAATAAACTGTCTACGAAAATCAATGAGGTGGCACAAAGAATTTTTGTTCGTAATAATGATCGTAATAGAGTGTATGGAGCATGGAAAAAGATATTCGTGTAAATCGAGCTTTCTTATTTTAAACGTTTTATTCACTCCTAAATATTCAGATAATTAAACAGTGTAATTAGGATCAGGTTGCATAGTAATAAATATAAGACCCATTTCGTAAAAGAATCATAACTCCAACTACAAGCAGATTTACTAAAATTCAATACAAATTCCAAAGTAAAATACATACATGTATTTTTACAAATAGAATATTGCAATAAAAATGAGTCAATTCCTTCGTAATTAAATCAAAATAAATAAATGTGCAAATTTAAAATATTACAAGTAAAGAAATATAAGATTAATAAGTCTGTTATTCGCGAGCTCGAAACATATGTTGCATTATATTCAGTTTTCCTAATATTTAAAATCCATCTAATATTTAATTAGACAGAACAACTTAATACAGGACCCATCTCACAATAAAAACTTCCAAGAGTATTGTAATTAGAAAGAATAACATGAAACAATTATATAGCTTCAATGTTGAATCTTCACTACTCAATGATACATAACTAGAAGGTAAGCCTCAAATTCCATTTGATGCATTATAGAACGATATTTATGAAAATGATTATACACTTACCATTTTGCAGCTATTTGTAATTTAATCGAATAGCTGTAAAAATTTTCTGCAACGTATTTCACAGTTATATATTTCACAAAAAGCTTCATTAACTTTAACGTCAACATGCAGACAAACTAACAAATACATAATTAATTACGAAGCCACCTTCGATTTCGAAATATGTCGATATATAAGTAATAGTCGGTCTCTTTTGTTTTCGAAGTCAATTACCACAAACATTGGTACACACTTACATCTGATGATAATATTATAAAATTAATATATCGTAAGAAAAATAATACAGAAGGAAAAGTCATAGAATGCAGTTTTGTAACGTAATTTCAGAGTTTAAAAGCAACATTATTTGAAAATATATCTTCATTAACATTAATTAAGTAACACCAGCTTTAAGATTATAAATCAAAGGAAAGATGAAGTATGCAATTTCTAAAATACGTTTTCTCCGTACATTACTTAAACTGTCATTAATGAAGTAAACAAACATATATCTATGTATTTTTTTTTTCTTTTTCGATAGATACTATCAAGCGGCAATTTCGACACAGCTATGGAATAAATTATAAATATCTCCGTATCGG
Source organism: Lepidotrigona ventralis hoosana (assembly GCA_002806875.1). NCBI lineage: Eukaryota > Metazoa > Arthropoda > Insecta > Hymenoptera > Apidae > Lepidotrigona > Lepidotrigona ventralis. The sequence goes on along the minus strand of NIPQ01109668.1, from coordinate 5,745 downwards.
AGCTAATGGAGTTAAGAAATATATCATAAATATCTTCTGAAGTCAACGGAATGCAAAAGATTGATATTTTAAATACAGGATGTTTTCCAGGTATACTTTTACATGCGAACATAAGCCGCATAGCATAACATCTTTCCATTGAAAATTTTGTTTTGCAGAGAAATCGAGTTTGAAAGTTGAGTATACCTACATGAAGTTAACTAATTTCGGATACTTCGAGGCGTGAATAATTAAGAGTTGTTTCAGGTAATAAAAATAAATCGAAAATATAAAATAAAATTTTTTGTTTGATGTTTTATCTTTTCAGTATGTTTAGTTAAGAACTGGCTTGAAACACATGCATAGAGTTTGCGATATAATAGACCAACGCTTTTCTTATAAACGCTATCTTTCTAAAGAAAGTGAAAAATGTTGTAAGGTTTTTTATAGTCAACATAGTGGTATAATTTTTTATGTTTGCAACATTGTTGAAGAAACAAAGACGATCTTTGGAAAATGGTTTTAAATATGAAAGTATTAATTTATGCATTTTGAAAAATTATTAGTTTAAGACATTTTAATCTACAAAAATTATCATTGGAAGTATTTTTCTGTTCATACTGATCCTATCTGTAGACACATAAATTTTATTTAATTATCAACTATTCGTATAGATTTTATAAAATTAAAATTGAAATATCTATTAAATTAATTGTCAATTAATACTTTTTTACATATAATATTTAACTACGCCGATTAGATTAAAATACATATCATTCTGTTTAAAAAGCTGAACCTTATTGCTGAATGTCCTTTACACATTGATGTACACACATTTGACAAATGTTTAAACTTTGAAAACGGAGCTTTTTATGCAAAAATTGCATTCTTATTCTTGATATTTCGTATTCTTATTATTCACATGTATTATTCACTCAATCTATAATTAAACTAATTCAAATATTTTGACAAATTCTCAATCTCGATTCTCTAGAACGAAGCGTCATATAAAAAGATTTTGTTTTCTTTTCTCTGTTTTGTATGTTGTGCTTGTTTTTGTATGTAGCACACTTTCACAAGCACTTTGCATCTAATACCGAGATGATAAATTTTATGTTAATATAATACAATGTACGTGTAATTCACCTATAATATTATATATACACAATATAATATTATATTGATATAACACACATAAATAATTATTTTAACAAATCAATGTCAGATAGCTTTGTAAAAAATGGATTATTGAAGGTGGCGATGAAACTACTGCATAGGAATATTTTCTTAATCATTGTACAAATTGATTTTTGAAATGGTCATAGTCCGACAATACGCGACACAATACGATAACCGTTGTATTGTTTCTGGAATACGTCCATGATTATTGGTTGTTGAAGAGCATCTGTGTATACATATCGAGGAATCCTTCCAAAATACCTCGTTTTGATTCATTATTTACGACATTCTTTTTTTTTCTAAAATTTTCATCGTGTCACTCCGTCCGTTAAAGTATAATGTGCGAGAATTACAGCTGTGCACTGCCGATAAATTGAATTCATTTTCGCTCCTCTAGGAATGTTGCATAATAAATATTAAATATTGAAGAAAAAAAAATTGCAGTCTCGAAGAAATTCCTTTCTTCTTATTTTCCCTTATATTTCTTATTTTATTATTTTTTTTTTTTTTGTCTTAGGCATTGGAAAAGCAGAAGCTTTTTGCGATATCATTATTCGTACAGTTGCCACAGAGTTCGTAATGGAATATGGATACATCGATTCTTTTTTACATGGATACATCTATTCTTCTTACTATTAGAGAAAATGTAGTAAAAGTCAATGAATACGAAAGAATTACCAAAGAATTTCAATGTTTGAACACCACATAAATGGTAATGAAGAACACAGCTGAATCATCCAACCACAGGTAAAAATATGTGCTTATATCAATTACTGTAAGATACAAAAATAATGACAATTGAAATATTTTGAGTAGTTACAACCAATATAAACATTGTTCTTATATTATGAATAGCTGTCTATAATAAAAAATTTTTCGTAATAGCATTTACAATCTTTTAAGATCTGTTATGATAGTTTTAATACGTTTTCAGATAAAAGTAATTAGAATTAATGAATTTTGAATAATCTTCAATTATTCAAAAATAAATACTAATAGACTTTTATAAAAATGTAATGTTATAAAAATAAGTTATGAAAATAATATTAGATTTCAGAAATTTTTTTATAAAAGTCCAGTATTTTAGAAGCATCTCTACAGATTTTTTATAAAACTGAAATCCAATTCTCAAGATAAATTGGAAAAATTTCACAAAGATAGCAATTCGGATATCCTTTTTATTTTGGAGATTATCATAGACATTTTCAAATATTTACAATGTTATAATAATCTGCAGAGTATTGCATTCAAGTTGAATACTTAAATTATTTTCAATACTATTAAAGTCAAAAAACAAGAAAAATTGCAATTTTATGGTTTAATAATTATGGTTTTACAATGTACATTATATCGATAAGTTATATGATTTTAAAATCATTTTGAATCCTTATATATTTTTTGTTATGCAACTTTTTAGTCAACATTGATTTACAATTGTTATAATTTTGAATAAGCTTTAACATTAAAATGTCTCTTCTTCTGTTTTATCTATAATTAATAAATATTCATGATTTATATTTTATACAGTTACAGTTTTAAGAATTCAGAATGCATGTTATGCAATTAATTACCGAAATACTGTTAGAAATGTCATTCAATCATTTATTTATCATATTCAGAAATATGTTTATGCAGGTGCCCAAAATTTTGTATATTTTACAAACTAAGTTGATTTATAATGTTATTTTATTATTTTTATACCATTTGAATTTATATTCATTTCTTAAATTCAAGATCGCTTCAATGATCCCATCAAGAATAACATAAGTTGAAGTTGCCTTGATAATAACATAATAAAAATGTCATTCAGTATTATCTCGGGATGAGCATTTTGTCGTCATTAGCATATCTAGATATTATAAACGTCTCTGTCAATTATTTTCTTTTTCCTTCTATAGCACTGAAAATTTTAATGTTCGATTTAAATGAAACACTCTGTACATCACTATATTTAGAAAAGTTTGTAGAATTTTTTTGTAAAGAACAGTTGTATGATTTTTATGCTTAAGGCACAAAAAAATATTTAAATTCTTTCCTCAAAATTGATTTTTTCTGAAACAAAAGAAAATGGAGGAAAAATGAAGTTACAAATGAAATATTCACAAAAATTTACGCGAATCACCAGTTATTTATTGCAACGAAACTGTATATTGTATATTGTTATTAATACGTTTATGGTCCAGGTTAAAAATTCTGTATATCTAATTATTAGGATATAAATATATTTTCCAACAATGTATTCCGAAGCGCGAAAGTCACGTTCTATCGTTCTTTGCAGGTTTTATTTTAGATATTTTATATGATTAATCATTATAGCATATATTTAACTGTTTGTTAAATTAAATAATTTTCTTCATAACAATACTCTGTGGTAGTAAGGAAAAGCGTCGCGTATCACAATTTTAAAAAATTTGAGTTTATGAATTAATAGAATTGTAAAGTACAAAATGTATGTATGATGAAAAAATGAAAACAAATGCAAATTTATATCGATAAAAGGAAGCAAGAAAAATTGCTAATGTAAAGAATTGATATTATGTACTTTATTATTATGAATGGTAATATCATGTGATGTACGCTCTTTTCTCGTAGAATTATAAAATTATAAGATACGAAGTATCTNGTACGCTCTTTTCTCGTAGAATTATAAAATTATAAGATACGAAGTAGTCTTCTATGTTAGAAGTATGCAACTTTTAATTTCTGTTATTTTTGTCCTACAGTGGATTATAGGGCGTTAACATGTTAATCTATAAAGTTTCTGGTAATCTAATTTAGCAGCTCTTCCAAATTTTTCTTATTTCGCTATGTTTCTTCAATAAGAGTTTCATTTTTTCATTAAAAATATCATTCGGAAAAGTTTGAATAGTTGTATAGTTTTTGTATTAAAAAACATATTATTAATTAAAAAATTGTAAATAATTATAATTATAATAAAAAAAATTATAATAGACAACAATATGCAGTATTAAATTGAGAAAAGCTGCTAAATTTTGAATAAATAAATAAATGAGAAACTCGCCAAATTTTTTTGTCATATTTGAATGATGTTAATTAAACAGTGGATTTCTTATATTTAGGGGAAAGTAAAAATTGCAAAAATGTACAAAATATACATAACATGCAAAAATATATAAAATGTATATTATATTTATAATATTTAATAAATGATATAAATTACTGTTTAGATTCTACTTAATTAGGTTTATAGATAAATACGAATTTGCATAGAAATCTGTAGTCTACTAATGCGACTGCGGACCGACGCCTCATTTGATAGTGGAAAGAAATGTTTTGTCGTACTTATTATACATTTTATATAACTCTGAAAACAAAAATTAACTTTGAATATGATTTTCAAGATTAAATTTTTTTGTTCAGTTGTACTCTAGTCATCGTAAGGATAAAAAGTGTTTAAACAACCATCAGTTGCTAATAATCCGTTCTTTTGGAAAATGATGAGAAAATGTTGCAATTACTCAAGCCGATTTTAATTATGTAAGTATATTACATTATGTAAGTTATTTATACATTATTATATGTATATTATTGTATGCATATTAACATTAAATGTTTTAATGCGCTTCATATTTGTAATGAGTAACGTATAAAAATGAAACATAATCAATTAAATATTAAAATATATACAGTTTTCAGCAATTGGATAATCACAGCCCATTATCTTCAATTGACCTTGGCCTTGAATCTCAAGGTTAAATCTTTTTATTACGTTTTCTAATATTCTATTGCGTCAAGAATAACGAAAAAATTTCAAAAATATGGTAAACAGAGACGATACAATATATTGACAGAAGAAAGACATGAGTATGATATAGAAATAAAGCTATATTCATTATGTATACATACAGAATGTTTCACGAAAGAGCTTCTGTCATTATTGTTTAATCTACTTCACGTTAGAGCTAAGTATCAAATATAGTATTAAAAAAATCGTAGATGTAAACATATGTAAACATATAATCTCAAATGTCTCACAATCATCATATTTATCATTTTTAAATGTGTTAAAAATGATAAACCACACTTGCTCCCATGCTTCTTTATCGGATAATATTTTTTACAAATTTTTGCGTCTTTGCAAAGTCTGCGTCAAATGCTGCTATTTCTACTGAGAAAGATTATTTTTGCATATTATGTCAATGAATAACATAGCGGATAACCTAGATCACTAAAGATGGTTTTTGAATATGTTGTTGGCGACAGCATTCTAGGCATTCAGCAATCTCTCCTAAAGTAATCGAATGCCATAAAGCTGAAGAAATTATTGCCGTATATCTTCATATATGAGTGTTAAAGGTATTCAACACATATGGCATGGATGTTCCCTAACTTAGCGTGGTAAATTAGGTTTTTGGTCACTTCAAACCTCTAAACAAGGCACCCCATACGTCTGGGTCAATTTTAAATGCAACGAAATTATCCGCATCACGGATCATCGTGTCATAACAACAGCGTACTTGAGGAAGTGTGTATGCAGGGGGATAGTTTTCCTAAGACGATTCTTTCCAGAAATATCCCACTCTTATGGGCGATGGAAAAATTTGAAAACCTTCCCCCATACTTCTT
>NIPQ01109642.1:0-15305 GCA_002806875.1 Lepidotrigona ventralis hoosana | reverse complement strand
TTGTCACGAAGGTAAAACTTCTTCCAAGAAACCATCGGTCGCAAAATGGCAAAGAAGCTTCTTCATCATTTAACACTGCGGACGCGTGCGGTCTAACAGCGACTTTATGGTCCCGAACGCGTGGATGTCTATTTAATGTAATTTTCGTATTAGATTGCACTAACATTTGATTTATCACAGTTATAACATCAGTGTGAGTATCTAAATAATTAACATTATTCGAAGTATAAAAAACGTAATACAGAAGCATAAAGTCGCTGTTAGTACGCGTCCGCAATGTTACGTGATTAAGAAATTTCTTTCCCATTTTTCAAAAGTTGCGACTTATGGTTTCTTCGCGATGAGTAGAGTTGACCTTGAAGTTCAAAGTCAAGGTCAATTTTGCGACAGGTCCTTTACACGTATTTCCATCAAATCGAAAGTGCAGAATTCATCTGTGACATCCGCGAACAATCTTTTCTTTTCAGCCTGTACAGCTTGCGCCCCGAATTTAAATGTCAACGCCTCGCGCTGCGTGCAGAGAATTTTGCAAACTAAGAAAAAACGAATTTTCTCGGACGTTCGAATCTCAATTTTTTTGAAAAAAGGTTTTCGTTTTTCCACTTATTTATGTTATCCCCTGTTTTGTACATTTATGATATATAACTACAAAACTATAAAAGACGGCTTTTTTTTTCGTTTAATGGTGGATGGTTTAACAGTGGAAAAAATATATTCGTAATTTTAATTTAAACTGTAATTATATATAATTTTCTAATAATATAATACAATTTTATAATAAACGTTTGGAATAAAATTTTAAAAGAAACAGCTAGTGAATTTTGTTGTATTGTTGTACTTTATTTCAATTTCACGACAAATGCTTTAACAAGTCAGGCAAACTGTTTAAAAGGTTAATGAAGATGTTCAAAAGCAACGTAAGCATTATATTGAACATTGACTGTTCTGATTGTAACTAGACACTGTTTTCTGATGATGTCCGATGCACTCTAGCTATGATTTAGTCTCTCAATTACTCTATCCAGTTGATCGGAACTGAATAAATTTACCGATGAAGTGAGAAAACAAACAATTTTTTCCTAATAAAGATCTCTCTTTTGCCTCTGTACGCTTTCGAAATTTCAATATTGAAGCATGTTCTATAAATTCGACCGGGAATTTCGTCCTTTTCTCGAGAGGGATTGATGACGGACAGCGGTTGATTTGCGAGAATGAGACGAGTTGACAAAAGTTTGTTTAGAGAATGATTTCGTAATTGGGTTTTCCTTTCTTCGGAATCGAAGAGAAAGAAGAATAACAATTAAGGAATTGAACGGAAGTTTTCCCGCGGCCATTGCGGGCGTGTAACTTGGAAATTACGCGACATCGCAGAAGGTCAACGCGACCATCTGCGATCGATTGTACGATCGAATGATTAAGTCGTAACAAATTGGCTCCGACACGTAGCGAGTGCGTGAAACTTGCATTTAAAATTCATCTCGAGTTCTCTCAAGATGATCTTGCGTTATCTCGAAAATACTCAAAAATGATACTGAATTAATATCGACACTTGAACTATTGACAACTAAGGTATTGAGAATTGAATCGGAGAAATTAGAAATGCAAGAAATAAGAAAAAAATTTACAATGCGACAAAGAACACAAACTTTCTACTCTTCTATATTTTACAAAAAAATCTATTTTTCAAAAATCTCTGAGAATGTAAACACTGTCAATCTGCAAAATCCAGCTAAAAGAATATTAGAAATTTTGACTACTTTGGTATTTCTAATTGTTGAAATTGAATCTCGCGCGAGAGAACGATTTATTTAAAATCTATTTCGAGGCTACGCCAAATAGATTTTAAATAAAAATAAAAAATCGAGTCACACTTCCTTCCGATTCTTCCAAAAAGTTCTTCGCAAACAACTTCCACCTTCGCAACGTGAGAACCTGTTCTGCGGGTCGAAATCGATCTCTTCACTCCGAGACTCGAGAATATTTCACAACACTCTGAACAATAACGAGGAAGCCTTGCCGATCGGAACACTCGGGAAACGCGCGGAGAAATCGACGGCAGATGGTTTCAGCGGCTCGGCCCGAGTGCTCACTGCGATGCAGACCGATTTTTTTCAGTCGCGTCAACGACTCGTTGACGTTCGTCCGTTAAATAACAAGTGCGATCTAGCCGCGGCGATTCAATTCAAAAGCTCGCGAGTCGCGCGCGATCGAACGTAGGAAACGACGTTCAAAGGTTCTCTTTTGCACGATACATTAAATTAGCCAACATGGCTGTGGTTTTCTTCTGTCCAAAAAAAAAAAAAAAAGAAAAAAACAATCGACATTCGATCGCGTTTTCTCTTGAATCAATATTTCCTATAAATATCTCGCTTAGAGAATATTTAATACAATGTATGTATATATTTTTAATTATAAATATATAATTAATATATATGTATAATATTTAATACAATATATGTATATATAGTAATATATATAATTTCCTATAAATATCTCGGTTAGAGAATATTTAATGCAATATATGTATATATTTTTAATTATAAATATATAACTAAAATATTTTTTAAAACAATCATACATTTATAATTGAAGTATTTTAATTATTAAAATATATATCAAATGTATTTATAAACATATATATATATATTATATTTAATACAATATATGTATGTATAGTAATATGTATAATTTTCTATAAATATCTCGCTTAGAGAATATTTAATGCAATACATGTATACATTTTCAATTATAAATATATAACTAAAATATTTTTTAAAACAATCATACATTTATAATTAAAGTATTGTAATTATTAAAAATATATCAAGTGTATTTATAAACATATACATAATTATATTTAATACAGTATATGTATATATAGTAATATATAAAATATATACAGGGTGGTTCATTGAAGTGAGGTCACCCAAATATCTTTTCGAATTGTGACACGAAATGCAAAAAATATTTTTTGCCCAACATGAATGGTATCGAAAGATCAATAACTAGTAAGAATATCTTTTTTCATTGATGTTTTCCCTTTTCACAAGAGAATAAATCTCACATATATGGTGATTGAAGCATACAGTGCGAATGAAAATTCACCACGGAAATGTGAAAACGTTGAAAAAAAAGATCGAAGAATTTAGAAATTCGACGCTCTTGTTCGTCGAAGAGAGGAAGAACAGGTCGTGATAAACGTGGCACGTACGGATAGAACTTTATTTCGTCGACTTCGAGCGGGGAGAAATAAAGCTGCTTCGTATTGAACTCGAGGCAGACGCTTCGAGTGGCGTGAAACATTCTCGAAACGCATTTTTATCACGCTTTCTAATGGGGAATCGAGTCGTTCCGAATTTGTACGTTTCAAATTACGTTACCCTTCTCGGCGTGTTGTATTTTCGGACGTTTTTATCAATTTTTTTAAGGGGTTGTTGTTAATTAACAGACGACAGAAATCAGTGAGAATGACGATTTAAATTGAAAAGAGTCTTCGAACTTGTCTTTTCCGCAGAGAGTTAAATTTCAATTAAATTTCAATGAGAGTTAAATTTCAATTAAATTTCAATTTCAATAATTTCATTTCATATATGTTATATGCGGAGGATGAAAATTGAAAGAAATTTGCCTGGCAATGGGACGAAACGTGGTAGAAAATTGTGCAAAGTCTCGTCGCGTAGATAGTTGCCCGAGACCGATAGAATCGACCTTAACAACCTCAGTTAAATTTCATTACGTTGCACGAGGCAGCGTGCGCCTCTCAAGGTTGCGACATACGATTTTTAATTGCGTAAAAACGAGCACTGTCGCCGGGATCGTTGGTCGGCTCAATTGCCGGCCAATTCGCGGACGTTCAGTGCTTGCGCGCAGCTGCCTCGCTTGCGCGCAAAAATTTTCTGCGAAAATACCGCGCCTCACCTCGATCTCGCTGCCGATATTTTCGAAATATATTCGAGAAACGCGAATGAAACGAACTCGTCTCACTCTTACATCACAGAAATAAAAATGCCTTTTCGAAATCCACGCGAACGGCAAGAGGAAACCGATAGATAGACGATAGATGAATCGAGAGAGCGAATCATCGAGGAAACAAAAATCCTCGACCCGCGACTTCAAAGCAAACTCTCTCGCGCAATTGTTTAAATTTTTTCTCAATTTCCAGTTTCAGTGAAAAAAGTCTCAGAACTCGCGATTATACAGAGAGAAGGAAAAGAGAGGGGAGAAAAACTATTTTCCAACAAAAACATTCTCTTGGAGTAGTCGGGTTTCCGCTGAAGGGCGCTGTAGCAAGGTCAAGGTCAGCTGGTAGCAAGGTCAAGGACTGGCAGTCCCGATTCTCGTCGAGTGGAGAACACACCAGCCTACGCCTCTACGTGTCGAAAGCCTCCTCCCGGTGTGTATTGATCCCTTTTCCCCCGGCCAGTTCCGACCAATCCCGGTTGCTCTGCGATCGCGCGCTAACCAACAACACGCTCCGACACATTTTCGGAAGAACGGGCCGAAACTTCGATCAGGAAGTTTCGTGGCAAACGCTAATTAACGCTGTGATTATACGAGGCGGAGTTCATCCTTCGACCGAGTTCCCACACGCAGCTGCGTTCAAGCGAATTCGCTAGCCTAGGGAATTTTTTTTCTGGCCAATTTGGTTTGACTTTTAACGAGAAATTCCCCAATCTTCGATATTGTCATCTCTCAACGTTATTTTTGGCAATTTAATTATTAGGTTATGTAAATAATCTATAGATACGTTATAGATATTTTTCATTTCGAGGGTGTTTCAGTGAGATGTGTAATTTGTAATTTTCGGAAAGAAAAGATCCCGCAAAACGCGGCCTTGTCTTCGAACCAATTGGGTCTAGCCTATCGACCGAGTTCTCGCACATAGCTACGTTCGAGCAAATTCGGTAGCCTAGGGAAATTTCCTTTGGCTAGTTTGGCTTGACTTTTAACGAGAAACTTTCCTATTTGGCGAGAAACTTTCCTATTTTCCTATTTTTATTGTCGTAAGTTTGTTGTATCGTCTCTTAGCGATATTTTGATTGTTAGGTTATATAAACAATATACACTATAATAAACACTATAATAATTAGATTGTTATATAAACATAATACAGATACTGAAATTTTTATCGGAATTTCGGAGAGAATTTTTCATCGGAACAGATATATGTAATTTGCACTCTCGAGAAAAAAAAAAAAAATTTTGCGAAACTGGGCCTTGTCTTCAAATTGATTTTAGCCTATCGACTACCTAACTGAATACTGTCTAGGGAAATTTTTCTTGACCAATTTGATTCGACTTCTAACGAGAAATCCTCCCATTTTCGATATTCGTAAGTAAATTCATCGTCTCAGCGGTATTTTGATTATTGAGTTCAACACTATAATATATGTTATAATATACACTATGCTATAACAAACACTATAATAATTTGATCGTCAAGTACAGACGCGTAGCGTTTTGAATTTTCCATTGGGATGTGTAACTCGTATCCTCGAGAAAAAAAAAAAAGAAAAAAGATTCAGTAAAACACAGCGTGGAAAAACACAGCATCCTTTGATCCTCGTTGGCTTTTCCATGGCTCTCACCGCCGCGAGTAGTGTTAATTAGAAGCGAATTTGTGAAATTCGCACTAAACACGAGGGTAACTTGGTCCCGGTTAAATCGTTACAAAGCCAGAGGAACACAAAGCCGTACATATGTACGTCCAATAGAGATCCAAAATTGGAAGAAAAGAAAAAAGAGAAGCAAAGGGTCGGTAAATTCTTGCACCCTACAGATTCTCTGCTCTTCAAGAGACACTTGAGAAGAATCGACTCTCCCAAAAAAAGTTGAAAATTTTTTTCAATTACCAAACGATCCAAAAGTGCAAAAAAAAGAAGAAGAAAGAGAAGTAAATAGTCGATGATAACTCTGATTCTGGTAAATTCTTGCACCCTACAGATTCTCTGCTCTTCAAGAGACATTTGAGAAGAATCGACTCTCCCAAAAAAAGTTGAAGAATTTTTTTCAATTACCAAACGATTCAAAAGTGCAAAAACAGAAAAAGAAAAAAGACAAGTAAATAGCCGATGATAACTCTGATTCTGGTAAATTCTTGCGCCTTACAGATTATCTGCTCTTGAAGAGAGACTTGAGAAGAATCGACTCTGCCAGAAAGAATTGAAGAATTTCTTTCATTCGAATTACTAAACGAAACATCCACAACCGGGCGCACGAAGTGAAAGAAGTAATATCGAAGTCTATAAGTAAATTGAGAAACGAAAGTGTTAAGGAGAAGGCACTCAGGGTAAAAAATGGACGATGAAATGTAAGGGCGGCCGGATTGGACTGTAGAGAAACGATCGAAACCGTGTCCTCAGGTCTACCACCAGACAGCCTGTCTCCTGGTCTATTCGTAATTTATAAACTTCCCATGGGCCACCTTTTCCAGACGTTTCTTTGCCATTCGCGGTGGGCAAGAATTCCTTCTTACATGTTTAAACAGGGTCGAGTCGAATCGTTCGGCGGTCAACGGTATTCCTAACGGCGATCGTGAATGTGTGTCACGGAAACAGCTTCTGCCTTCTAACCCCGTCTGTCCTTTGCTTCCCTGTTTCAATGATGCTCGTTGATAACGGAGCCAGCAATTTTTTTTTTCTCTTTCTTCCTTTTTAATCGGCCACTATTTCGCAAACTCTGAAGTTAGATTTCGTACTCTTTCGTTAAAGAAAAAATGAAAAATTCTATAACAATTCCAATGATTCTTCTTGGTCCTCTTTTTTTTAAAAAAAAACTGTTTTAAAATATAACGATGACGATAATAACTGTCAATATCTTTGGCTTGCTCAGAGATATCGAGAATTGATAATTGAAATAATCTAGCCAAAACAGAGATCGACGTTAATTTTGATAAGAATGAATGAACACATTTGAAATCAGTCACGATCGACGGGTTCGACAAAAATTACCACAGTTAACTCGAAATAATACACTAGTAAAGTTACAAACACAGTTGTTCATGAAACTTCTGCAACGATTACCTCCAAGAGTGAATATCTTCTTGCGCAATATTCAGTCATTTCAAACGTCCCGCCACTTGTCACATTGACAGTTCTCCTCCTCAGAATAAGAAGTTAATAAATCATGGTAATTCGCAGGTAATTAATCGGCATGGACACGAAGTTGAACCGCGAGTGTCAACCAGCGTCATTGGCAATGAGTCACGAGGATCGCAGAAGCAGCGTACAATTAATAATTAATCGCGATGGGAGCAACCTTCGAGCAGAAGAACATTTTCGTAGCACGGGATGATGTAACGACGAACGAAGATTTCATACGTGACGTATTTGCCAATCAAACCGTTTATCTCCGTATGGAATCAAATAGGAAATGCANAAAAAAAAAAAAAAAAAAAAAAAAAAAAGAAAAAAAGATCCGACGCGCCTCGGACGATTCCTCGTAATTTCAATGATAATTTATTCTACGGCACTCTTGGGATGGGACACTGGTAACAGTAATTCGCAATTATCCACTTCCACAGTGCTTGCCTTCGTAGTGTATTAATCAATCGTGAATAATAAGTATGCTGGAAATTATAATAATAATTTCAATGATATTGTTATCGTATATCGTCAATGCAATGTGAATAATAAGTATGTTGATATAATAATTTTAATAATATTGTTATCCTACGTCAGCAATCGTGCAACGTGAATAATAAGTACGTTGATATAATAATAACAAGATGTATTAATTCTTAATAATAACTGTTATCATAAATTATCAATCGTGCAATGTGAATAATAAGTCTGTTGATATAATAATTTTAATAATATCGTACGGCGAGATATTCGCAATACTGCAACTACTACTGCCAGAATGTATGTGAAATAAATTCTCAGATTCTAGAGTAATTGCATTTAGGTAAGGTGGTCATAATTTGTTAATCCGTTGTTTTTGAAAATGAATAACAATTTTTTAGCACGTGTATGTAACAATATATATATATTTGTAGCTGAAGAGATATGTACGTGGTCACCTCCATTTTTTTTTTTTTTTTTTAAATAGGAACGATGTAATTTTTATTCCATTTCAAGTAAAGTAAAGAAAGTAATTCTTTCGTATGAAAGAAGAATTTTTCAGCTTCCGTGCAGTTGGCAGACATGGCGGACGGAAGTGGAGGAAGAGTGTGCGTCGCGAGAGTATGACGGGGCGCGTATTTTTAAAAGAACGAGTTTACCAATGCGTTGATTACGTTGAAGTGAAGAAAGAGGAAAATAAAATGGCGGAAAATATAATATAGTATTCTCGGTTGTTAAGAGTCAAGCGAAGCAAACGGTCGTGTTTAATAATGATCTAGTTACACGTGAATTAAAATAAACAATTGTTAAGTTTCTCGCGATGTATTTAGTTAATGTTCGTAATACTTATCACAGTCTCTATAGAAATATATTTATTCAAAGCAGTTAAACCTTCACAAAAGATCGACGAGCGCGCGATCAAAGAATCGCGCTGCCATTCGGAGGTTAAAAAACGAAAATGGTGGCGGCGATGACGTTGCTCGCGTCGCTGTCAACCAGGCCGATAACATCATCGCGAGGTTATCCGCCAGCGAGCCTACCTCCTGCAGCAACGACGTCGACAAGACGCGTGCAAGAACGCGCGTTATCGATCGTTTGAGAGAAGCGACGTCCATCTTTTAACGTAGACAGAAATTCAACAGAGTTGCCAGGGAGACACCTCGACGAAGGAGAACCAAATTATCCGACGAGAATCGAGATTTTTCAAGATTTGTCCCACTTTGTGCCTTCACATTCAGTTTGTTTCAACTGAAATTATTATTATATTTCACTGATTTCTCCCCTTGTTTCGAGGTTGGTGGACATTCAACAATCGATGTAAATTAAAATATATATATTGATTTGTTTGCAAAATAAATTCTCGATCTGTGCAACGTCCTCTCAGTTTCTCTCTGGCCGATATATTTTATTGCGCGTAACATCGAAAATCGCGCGCGAGAGGTCTTTTTTTAGACCACGCGTTTTGCGTTCTAATTTTGAGGCAGGCTCCTCGACGAGCCAACGAAAATAATAAATAGTTCGATCGTGGACAGGGCGTGGACACAAAAAGAAGAACCTGACGACAATACGGAGCTGATCGAGAAGACAAATTGCCAAATATCCATCTTGCGAATACTTCACGGGAATTTCTTGACTGCGATTTCTCACATAATTGAAAATCACTGTCATTATTGAGTTGACAATTTCACAATTGTTAGATCTAGCGGGATGACATCAGCCTGTGAGTTGTGAAGGAATTGCGAGCATTATATTTATAATACTCTTACAAGCAACGTCTCTCTTCTTCTTCGTTCCTGCCTATGATCATTAAATTCTTCGGATTATAAACTGAAACCTTCTCTTATAATTATAAAAATTATGATTACTGCAATGATTACAATTACAAATTATAATAATATAATGCAAAATATAATATAATATAATATAAAAATAAAATAATATAAAATAAAATAAAATAATATAAAAATTAAATAATAAATTAAAATATAAAATTAAATAATAAATTAAAATATAAAATTAAATAATAAATTAAAATATAAAAATTAAAATAATATAAAAAATTATAATAATTATAATGCAAAAGTTCTGCAAACATTCGAAGAAAAATTTAATCAAAATTTAATATTTCCGAATAGATATGCGTAAATTTATAAACTTATTAAATTACATAGAATCTACAAATATATTAAATGGAACTAATCGCTCATCCCGCGAAAAATCTAAAATAAGGGTTGTGTTTTTAGAAAACGTATATATATTTTATTAGCCATGCCTCGCGGACTACACTCGCTACGCAAATGTTGATGGATTCGAGATTCAAGCTCGCTTAGAAATAACATTTAGCGTAATCCACTGCACCGATGCGGTTGCTTATGAAATATCCCGATCACGTGTAAACAGTGTGCGTGGAACAAGGTATGCAAGAATTATGTAAATTTTCAGCACGTGTTTTCAGACAGTTCGAGTCTCTGCGGCCGATCGAGATACGCAGTTTTCGGTTTGAAATAATTGACGTCATTGATTCGTGACAGATCAGTTGGATCGATAGAAAAATATATTAGAAATAGACTCACGACGATGCATTAAAAGCTGCCATTGATTTGTGAAAAGTCAGCTGGACTGACGAACATTTTACGTTTAAGAGATTAACTCGTTGCCGCTGAATGTGAAAATTATTCGAAAGTTTGAGAAACGTCAGTACGAATATTCAATAAAAATCAAATTAAACGCGCGATTGGTCCAAGTCTTACCGCTTGGTAAAAAAAAAAAATCGATTTTTACAGTAACTTCGATATCGAAAGGATCCTGCGACCCTGTTTCCGTCATACAAAATCGCTAGGGAGTCGCCAATGGCGCGTGAAAACCATTTAAAGCAGAACCTGTTTATCAAAATACACGTCGAAGCTGCGATTTTCTGGCTATAATTCGCGCCATTAAGGTCGCCTCGTTTTTATCACAGCGTCTTCGTCAAGTTTACTGAAATCAAGCAAAATTCCGATTTTTTTTCCTTTTTTTTTTTTAGAACAACGTCAGTTTTTCTGCGAGATGTAAATTGGACACATACGTGTTCGTATATTCTGGCAAGTGTTTAAGTAAAAAGCAAAGAACGCGTGAAAAGTCCGCGTCGGACGTTTATAACCAGAACTTTTTGTCGGCCGTGTGTCGCGACCACTAACAAGCGCAACGCGTACGAAATGCCAGGCTGAAATACACACAGAGTCAGCAAGTTTCGAGCGCGAAATATGCAAACGCCAAGTTGCTCCTTTGGTCGAAACCATTAATCAGTCGCGCGTGTCGCGAGCGTTTCAACAGTCCGAGGATCTACGGGCGGGAAAATTGGAGATTTTTCTTCTTCTGTGGAACAGATCCGCAGTGAAACGAACGGGAGAGGGTGAGAGGCGCAACGCAGAATATCGTCTTAAAAGGAATTTTTTTTCTATACGTATTTTCATATTTGTATTTCCTGCTCCTCGTATCTCGACCCATAAAACTCATTTTGGTATCATTTAGACTTATCGTCACTCGAACTTTAGAACTTTTAACTTACAACAATTACTGATTAATTTTGTAATTATTGGTAATTTTTTGCTTCGAATATTTCGACTTTCCAACCCCTAAACACGTTCGATATCATTTGAGAATTCAGACTTTACAAAAATTGCAAAAATTATTAATTAATTATTTGCGAGAGAATTCACTGATTTATTAATAACTTTCTGCTCCGTATATTTCGACTTTCAACCCCTAACTAGTACCATTTGGAAACCGGTGGCAACGAATTACATTTATGCTACTCAACCTCATGTTACCCAGCCTTTTCAATTTACAAAAGTCACAGAAATTATTAATTAACAACATTTGCGAGAGAGTCCGTTGATTAATCATCAGTGATTAAGCGACTAACAAAAGATTAAGATTAAAATTAAACACGTAAGCAAAATTAATATTTAAATTGATCTAAGTAATTATTGGTAATATTTTGCTTCGAATATTTCGACTTTCCAACCCCTAAAAAACGTTCGATATCATTTGAGAAACAGTGGGGGATAATTCAGACTTTACAAAAATTGCAAAAATTATTAATTAATCATTCACTGATTTATTAATAACTTTCTGCTCCGTATATTTCGACTTTCAACCCCTAACTAGTATTTGGAAACCGGTGGCAACGAATTACATTTATGCTACTCAACCTCATGTTATCCAGCCTTTTCAATTTACAAAAGTCACAGAAATTATTAATTAACAACATTTGCGAGAGAGTCCGTTGACAACGATTAACAAAATTAAACACGTAAAATATTTAAATTGATCTATCGTACCCGACTACATTCAGAGAATTAATATATACACGAAGCACGACAGCCACGATTCATTTTCCCGCGAAAAACACAGAGCCGCGTTAAGGATCCAGCAGCTTTTTTCATCTAGCAATCTGTTAAATCTATTTGTCGCGCTAAAGACCGTGACAGAGAAGCACGTGCGTAAATTTCACGATAATTGGAGGGCTGATAGAGACTCAAGAGGATGAAAAAGAGAGAGAGAGAGAGGAGAGAAGAGGGGAAGCAGGGTGTCTCTCGACGCGAGTATAAACCAAGCAGGTGCGGCCCCGCCAGCAGCAACCTGGCCACCCTTCTGCCAAGGACGCCAGGGGGGAGGGGGCTTGATTGATGGAGCAAATATTAGCTCGTGAAATTACCCCGACCGCCTTGGCCCAACCTTTCCCCATCCAACTTTATTCCACGCCTCGCGATCCTCGCGTTCGTTACCAAATTGACAATGAGTCGACTTCTCCATTTTTTTTTTTTTTTTTTTTTTCATGATTGCTTGCTGCGCACGAGTATTTGTCACAGAGAGAGAGAGAGAGAGATTTTTATTTTTTATAAAAAATAAAAATCCTAGTCGACGAATTAACGTAGAGTTAAGTGATTTCAGTCACGAACGACTGTTCGGGGGAATAAAGGCAATTAACGAAGATGATAAAGATTTGTTAGGAAAGAAGTTTTCAAACGTTGAATAAAAATCCAAAGAGAGACAATCACGAGACCGCGGTACGGTTCGAAGAATGTCTCGAAGTTTCTTGATCGTCATGTGACACTCAAAATTATTGTATCAAATTTTAGAACAACTGATAATTACTAATATTGTATAATAGTAATGTATCATACATATTTCAATTTATACTACATTATACTACATTATTTATACTACATTATTATATAGTATATATTAGATTAGGTTTAGGTTATTAGGTTTTTCTAGTGTATTAGACTGTGTCGTATTCTTTCAAGAAACTGCTAATATTGTATAGTATAATAATAATTATTATATAGTATAATAATAATTTCTTATTATTATTAATAATTATCATATTGTAATAATAATATATCATACAATAATATTATATTTCAATAATAAATATAATATTATATTTCAATAATAAATATAATATTATATTTCAATAATATAGAAACTGCTAATATTGTATAGTATAATAATAATTATTATAATTTCTTATTATTATTAATAATTATTATATTGTATAATAATAATATATCATACAATAATATTATATTTCAATAATAAATATAATATTATATTTCAATAATAAATATAATATTATATTTCAATAATATTATATTTATTATATAGTATATATTAGATTAGGTTTAAGTTATTATGTTTTTATAGTGTATTAGACTGTGTCGTATTATTTCAAGAAACTGCTAATATTGTATAGTATAATAATAATTACTTATTATTATTAATAATTATTATAATTACTAATATTGTATAATAGTAATGTATCATACAATAATATTATATTTCAATAATAAATATAATACTACGTTTATTATATAGTAAATATTAGATTAGGTTTAGGTTATTAGGTTTGTATAGTGTGTTAGACTGTATCGTATTATTTCAAGAAACTGTTAATATTGTATAGTATAATAATAATTATATTATACAGTAATATTATATAGTATATTAGATCAGGTATATCAGACTGTGTCGTATATTCCAAAAAAGTGTCAAACACATTTAGACAAAATTATCACACTAGACGTGCAATAATTAACAATTATTACAACATTGTATATATATACATTTTATATATACACAGCACACAACATTTGATACCACGTAGCAATTAATTTAATATTTTCCAAATATCTATTCATTTACTCGTCGCCTTCACAACGTTCCTCTTCAACAGATACAGGGAAACGACCTTCCAGTTCGATATTTCGATTTTCCCACCGCCACCTCCAAAAAAACAAAAAAAAAAAGAGAGAAAAAAAAGAGCAAAACAGCGAAGCATCGATCGCCGTCGCACATTTACAGTTTCACGTAGGGACAACAAAACACAGAGTGGAGTTAGGCGAGTGCGAGGAGGCCGAAGGAAAAGAAGAACGAAGAATTCGGAGAGGGAAACAACTCGCGTCGGTGCACGGCTATCTGTGCGATTGCAGGGGGCTGATTGTGCCGACCTACTTCTCGAGACAATCGCACAATGCCGAGTAGGGGGTGTTGGGAAGGGGTTGGTGGTTCGGGGTTATGCTAGAAGGACGGCCCGCTCCAAGAACGACTGCTTTCGCTGTTTCACGTGACGTCAAGGTCGTTGTATCGACGATCCAGACAAGCCTTCGTCTCCTTATTTCCCTCCCCGGCATATTTCCACAGGTTACGGTTCTCTGCTTCCTTGTCGGTGAACCGTGAATGAATGACTGAATGAATTTCGTTCTCTTGTTCGACTGAAAATTCACCAGTCTCCAGAGAGAGAGAGAGAGAATAGTATCATTAATTGCAACGGATACTAATTAATTTTTAAAAGTCTCGAAAACTATTTTTTTTAATTTTTCTTTTTCTACAGATTAAACTACACTAATTTAAGTTCGTTTGAAATTAACAGAATTACGTTTTCTATTAAAAAAAAAAAGAAAATAGAAACTTTGACACTGTTGAACGAAATATATATGTTGCGAGATTTTCGCGGACCAAAGGGGACGTTTGGCTTAATTAATTTCAACGTTGCCGAAAGTTTTCCACGCAACAATTATGTCCCAACGTCAGCTTTCAACAACAATTTAATTTCTCTTTGAACTTTTGCCTGTTACATTAACGACGCCCCGTGTAATGCTTGGTGCTGGGTAAATGAATTCGGTGGCTCATTAGGTGGGATTCGAGCTTTGTTTCATGCCCGCTCGATGTAAATTAACCGAACGTATGTAACGTGGGGAAATATATACGAACGTTCTGCAAAACGGAGGGAACAGCACTGAGAAATGACTGAATCTAGAGGCGGTGAATTCATTTACATACGTAATGGGGCAACCTATTTTTCCACCGATCGACCAACAATGCTCTATAACGCTATACGACCCGCAAAAGTTAAAAATACTGAAAATTCCTTCGCTGTGGAAATTCACTCCACCAAACTAGAAGATCATTCACATGTTTCTCTAAATTCATTATAACTGATAGACTTCGTTTTATTTACAGTGATCTCCTACTTTTATGTATATTCATAGTCCGAATGAATTGTTTATATAAAGCGTAGGCCAAAAATCACTTTCTACTAAAATAAATTCGTAACTTTTGTACTATTTTCTTTTTTTTTTTCAATTTTTCTCTTTTCGATCCTCAAACCATCCATTCATAAAGGATTGGCCAAAAAATCACTTTCTACTAAAGTTAATTCGTAACTTTTTTTACTATATATTTTTTAAATTTTCTTTT
>NIPQ01109634.1:0-15427 GCA_002806875.1 Lepidotrigona ventralis hoosana | reverse complement strand
TGTTGTTCTTCCTGAGGTTTGTGGGCCTGGATTTTCCCTATCAATAGCTCCAATCTCGAACTGTTCCCCTTAAATAACATTCTGATCTTTCTTTTATACAGCCACCTTTTGTGTAACGGAGTTTATCTTTATTCACCATCACTTTAATATCAATCAGTTCGTCAAACAGTTTCCTTAGTTTAGTCCATTAATTTTCTTTCAATTTATAACGGGAGAATGAACAAGTTTCAAAATCATCACTAAATAATAGATAATTTTATTCACCATCACTTTAATATCAATCAGTTCGTCAAACAGTTTCCTTAGTTTAGTCCATTAATTTTCTTTCAATTTATAACGGGAGAATGAACAAGTTTCAAAATCATCACTAAATAATAGATAATAAAATAAATAAAAATATGGCCTCCAATTTGTTTTATTACACTATCAATAATCCAAGAATAATTAATATATTTTATATTTTATATTTTCTAAATTGAGTGTTCTATCACAAATTGTGAGTGGTTAATAAGTAAATCAATTAGTCAATTGTAATCCATATTTTCAATGAAAAACTTCTCTTTCAGAGATTGAAAAACACTGATTAATTTTCGATCGCACTAAATTCGCATCGCACTCTCTTTTAACTCTGCCTATTTAATTTGTCCAAAATCTTTTAGAAACTTTAGAAAATTCTGAGTTTTTAATATCAAATTAATTACAAATCACAAATAAATCAAAGTTAATTATAATCGATATTCAAATATGTAACTTAAAAATATCGATTGATCTTTAACATCAAAATCCTCGCATTAAATCTTCTCCACACTTTAATTATTTTTTTCTAATTTTTCCAAAGTCTTCTGATTTTTTTCTTGAAATTCAAGGAATTCTATGATTGTCTCTGTCTTTAGGTTTCAGTGTATTAATTAATTGCAAGAAAGAAACCAAAGAAACCAGAATCGCGTAGTAATGTTAACGCGAAAGTCAAACAATATCGAACAATATCTTTGTCTTTAATTCACAAATTGCCACCACACTGATCCAAACTTTTCTTAATTCTCCAAAGTTGCTTAAAAATATGTCGAAAATCATCTAGAGGCATTTACCTAAATTCTCGAGAGCTCGTAAAATTCGAGTAACGTGAAAACTTACGAAGAAGAGAGCCAGTTAAAAATGTAATGTATGAAATATTGGACAAACGAAAGAGGATCTTCGACTGGAAGAAGAAATCGATCCGGTCTCAATGGTTTGATCGGAAGGACTGGCGATCGGCTGTCTCGCGCGACCAGCCACTCGAGGAACACGGTTGAGTGTATAAACGCGCACTACCGGGAACCCACGGTGACTATTATCGTGTCGATGCAAAAGCGACACACGAACGTCCTCCTCCTGAAAGCAAAAGAGTGCTGGCCGTATGTGGAAGGAGAGAAGGGACGACGACAAAAGCCGGCTGTGAGAGGCTAGGGAGTCCCCTGGGAAACCAGCTACGGTATTGGACGGTAGGCGGGATCACACACTAACGAGTACACCCACCTTCTGACTACCTATCGCACCTATTTAACCTTTCATCTACCTTCACAGAGGCTAATACACCTATGAGTCTCCTTATGAGGGCGGTCGGTGACTTGGTTATTAGGAATTCCCCGTTCGAGTAGAGAGCTGTTGATGGGTAGGATGATGAAGTGATTGGATTTTGGATATGTATGACGAGTAGGTACCGAATTTTAATATTCGTGAATTTTTACGTTTACGTTTACAAACTTCCTGAACTTTGTTCTTTTTAAATTTGGTGCTGTTTCCCAAATTTTCCAAATTTTTATATAGTGCTTTTATATCCGATATTTAACTTCTTATTTAACTTTGGTTAATACTATCTACGAGGATAGTCGGTAATTTTCCAAGAAGATTAGAAGATAAATTTTTATATGTCAGAAATTATATCTACTATATAGTAGTATACTATATAGTATACTATATAGTAATTACTCTACTATATAGTAATTATTTAGATTTTTATGTGCTTAAATTTTTATATTTTGAAGCCAATCATATTTATATTAAATCTCAAAATTCTTAATTTTTATATTTTTAAGCTTGAATGTTTTATTACATTATAGAGAGATACATATCTATTAAGGCAGAAAATAGCCTATTTGATTTTATTAACTGTGGAAATGATTGTAACACTCTATGATTTCAAGAAGATAATATGAGTTGGTCGTGGACCGCAAAAAAGAGAAAAAGCAGTAGCAGTATCGTGTGGAATATTTGATAATTATCTAATTATCTAATTTAACTTATTGCAATTATTGATTATAGGTATCTATATGAATGACATGTATCTAGGATAAGACCTACTTTTGAATCTATCAATATTCGAAATTTGGATCAACGATGAACAATTAAATTTGCCTGACGAAACGATTGAGAAACTAGTAAAAAATCTTCAAAATTAACTAAATTATTCTAAAAAATAATGGAATAATTTTCACTTGAAATCCTTTTGAAAAAAAAAAAAAATAACATAGCAGCTATATAAAGAACTTATTTAAAAATTTAAAACTCTATTGCACTTTAAAAATTGTCAGGTTTCTGTACCTTATCTTTACAATATTTCTAAACTTCTATACTTATTTCAAAGTTTTAGGTATAACATATTTAAATATATTCGCAAATTTCCATACAATCTATTATGAAGTAAATACATACCGAATATGAGCCATTTTACGTATGTAAATTTATTATTGAGAATAATCAAATCACATCAATAATATCAAATAAATGTATCGTTAACGATTTTATTGTGAGTTGTAATTGAGAGGATTCTAGAAGATAGAGTGAAATATAGAGATTTGAGAACAGTGAATGTCTAATGGAAATTTAGATGTGTTATGGAGAATTTTACCTATAAATACTTAGGTAAATATAGGTAATAAATACTTATACTATAAATAGGTAAGTACTCTACTTATAAGATTCAATAATCAAATAATAAAGAATGGAAAATCAGAAAATAGATAAACAAATGCTATTTTTGATACAATATGTGAGCTTAAGATCTAAAGATATAAAATTAATTCTGAAGATTTTGAATAAATTACTCTTTTGGTATGTAGGATCTAAAGATATAAAATTAGTTCTGAATGTTTGAAAGAAATTTAAGAAAAAGAAACTTAGTCAAAAGTTTTGAAAATTAGGAATCGTAATAGTGGTTTTGAAGTAAAAATTGAAATAGAGAACTGAAAGGAATAGAAGAAATTAGGAAATTTTTAGAAAAATCTTAAAAGTGAAACATAAAATGATTTTAGCGCGTTACAAAACCTCTATATTTCATTTACTCAAATAATCAACGAAACAATTACAGAACGAAATATTCTTTTCCTCGAAGGGATTTCCTGCGACATGCAATGATAATTAATGAGCTTATTAATAGTCATTTCAGAAATAAATTTTTGTAAACATAATTTTCGTAAAATCTATTTTTAAGGTCAACGCGGTAAAATTCGAAACAGAATAAAGTTACATAAAGTTTTCTTCAATAAAAGAAAATGTCAATTTCCAAATTGAACGTGAATTTGTAATTATCGATTTATTATTATTTAAAAAAATGGAGTTTCGTACGAAAAAAGAATATCGCTCTGTAAATTCACTCTTTTTCAAATTATTCAACTATACATATAATTCAGAAACGTCCTGTACTATACATATACGAAGATTTTAAAAAATATACTAGTATCGGAAAGGGACAAGAGAGAAAGATAGAAAAGGGAAAGAAAAAGAAAGAAAAATAGAAGAGGCCACCAGGGAAAAAGAGGGCGAAGAAAAGAAAGCGAAATTCGAAGTGGAGAGAGGAGGCCTCTTGCAACCCCTGTGAAATCGACTGGAATGGATTCTCACACACGGTTGGAGATCTGTACCACCTTATAGGAGCAACAGAGGAGACCGACTCCCTACAGGGACCCATAAGGTGTGCTTGTAACTCGTGTACGTGCGAAGCGCCCACCCATTGTGATTAT
Source organism: Lepidotrigona ventralis hoosana (assembly GCA_002806875.1). Classification (NCBI taxonomy): domain Eukaryota; kingdom Metazoa; phylum Arthropoda; class Insecta; order Hymenoptera; family Apidae; genus Lepidotrigona; species Lepidotrigona ventralis. The sequence goes on along the minus strand of NIPQ01109634.1, from coordinate 11,429 downwards.
TTATCTCGTTGCGATCGCGACATTAGGTGGCCTTCATTTTCAACTACGTCATTTGTACATATAAGTATAATATATAATATATTTATGTGCTGCCAGATTGAAATTTCTCAATTTTATTATTAATTATTTAATTAGCTATTAGTGAATTTACAAGTTAAATAGGTATCGTAGCTTATAAAATTTTATTATACGAACAATTACAATATCTGTAGGTTGTAATTTGTCTTTTGTAAATTAAAAAAATTAATNTTATTATTAATTATTTAATTAGCTATTAGTGAATTTACAAGTTAAATAGGTATCGTAGCTTATAAAATTTTATTATACGAACAATTACAATATCTGTAGGTTGTAATTTGTCTTTTGTAAATTAAAAAACGAAATTAATAATTAATCAGTAATTAATAAAATGAAATTAATTAGTGTTTGCGATTGTTATGTATATTTACATATAACTTAAAAACATCAAATAAGATCTTACTTGTTTTCCATTAAGTTTGTTACTATTAAAAAAATTTTATTAATACTCGTAATTTTTAATTCGATCGTACAAAAGACAATCACGAATTAATTTGATATTATTCTGTATTAAAAGCTACGGTAAAAAATGTTATGCTTATGGTAAAAATTTCAATCATTTAAAATAAAAAAATATCGTGTGATTTAGTACTTAAATTTAATCTAATGTTCACATTTAAGAAACTTAAAATTGCAATAGAATAATGTATTCTTTAAAAATATTTATTGTCCTTCTTGTCTTTATCATATCTTTATTAACACTAATGAATTTTCAATAAGTATTATAAACGTTATGAGTTACATGTCTAAAAAGAATTTTAAGCCAATTTGAAAAAAAAAAGATAAAGAAATGGCAATTTCTTTATGTTGACTTGAAAAACATGATATAAATAAAAAATCACAATGCACTTTTTGAAGCAATGCAGGTTTTGATTGCTTTGAATATTTTCTCGAACTATTAAGTTTTCATTGTGAAGCATGTTTTGCCGGAAGCTTTTATCGATCGCGCAACTGGACCGAATCAGACGATTACTCTATTCGACATCGAAACGGAAACAATGCGACTGGCAGCGATGCGAAACAGTCTGAGCAGAAAGATGTTTTGCCATTAAAGATCGTTTTAGGCACGCACGTCCGATCAAGCCGTTTCGAGTCTATATACTTGTCTAATAGCACCGTGAACTCTTTGTAGATTCAAGTGTTACGAACGATTCAAGTGTCATTCTCTACTTATATATATATATATATATATATATATATATTTTTATAATAAATTTAAGTTCTCTTCAGAGCTGTTACTTTCTTCTATTTCCGAACGCAGAAGTGTTGGATATTTTAATTAAAAAATTTGAAGTATTAGCTGAGAAATATAAGAAAAATTTGTATATTTTATTCTATAATTTCTTTCTTAGAGCATTTCTTTTTTAGAAATTTATAAGATACTCATTTTTAGAAAAAATATCATTGGTCTGGATATAATCTTTCTATACTACTACTTGATATACACAGAAAATATAGTACCTACTTTAGTACGAAGTAAATTACAGGAATATACGAACAATTTGTGTTGATAAAACAAATGAAATTTGGATATTTCTTTTTATGATTTGATATATTTTATTCTATATTATTTATCTTATATTTGATATATTTATTTGAATATTATTCGATTTTGAAAATAGAAATTCTAATTTTTTAAATTTTAATTTAATAATAATTATTATTATACAATGTTTGAAATCAATACATTAATGCAGTAACAAATAAATAAAATTTAAAAGAATTATTATATAAAAATATTAGAAAACTTTTATTAAAAAAAAAAATCACATATAAATTTTTACAAAAGTTACAAAAATATGCTTGTCAGTATTAAATTATAAAGTGAATTGACATTAGTTTCACAGGTATGACATACAAAATTAACGAATCTATACATATTACAATTATATTTCGTATATGGTATAAAGATTGCAAGATTTAGTTTATTCTGGTATCGAAAGTTTTGAAACTTTGATGGTAGTTAAAATTTACTCTACTAAATCTAAAATTATTATACAACATTGCCGAAACTATGTGAAACTTTCTAGCAAATAGTTTACGGAATTTCTAGATATTGCAAACCTGTGACAATGACAATGTACCTACGTACTTGATGGATTCAACAAACTGAATCATCTTTCTAATGCTAAACTAAATAATCCTATAATTAATTTTAATTATAAGTAATTTTAAGAAATACAAGATACTAAAAACTATAATTATCTTTTTAATAGAGAACTAAATAATCCTATGACTAAAGTAATTTTGAGAAATACAAGACACTAAAAAATACAAAATTTTATGTTGATAAATAGTTGTCAATCAAGTATAAGTATTTATTCGAAAATATTCAAAAATATTGTAATTTTTTCAGTATAAAGTAAATATTGTTGCATATGTCTGAAATATCTACATAAGTAAACTTTTTATTAAGAATAGTATTTGGATAATACTATATTATAATACTCTAATTAGTTTTATAATAGACTCTCTCATATTCGAACTAACGAAGAGATAAAAGTGCCACGTAATGAAATTTTCTGATAATAGAACAATCATTTGCTTGATAAATTGCATATTAGGTATTTATTATTTATTTTAATATATAAGAATGTCATATTTTTTTAAACACTTTTTAGTATGAGTAAGTACATTCTTTTTGTCCTTCAAATCATTGTTTGTTTTAGCATAAGACACATCCTCGTCATTTCTGTTCGTTATTTCAATTTGTAAAAATATTGTATGTCTACGATATTTTCATCACTCATAAACGAAATGTTGACTTATCACGAAATTAAAAAAAAACACATCATCTCATATTATATTCGATTGATATTGATTTTTGTAATTTTATATCTCACATTTTGATAAATTCTTTTGCTATTATAAAAAATACACCAAACGTATAATAATATATATAAAATATTTTAATACAAAAGAAAATATCTGAAAGAGAAAAAAAAAATATATTCTGTTCAGATGGTAGAATCTTCGGATAGTATGTAAAACGTTAGAGTATTCATAAAACAGAAATTCGGATATTGGAAGTCCTATAGTATATAATTCAAATATTAAAACATAAGAAAATAATATGAAATTTAGTACTTACTAGATGAAAAATTCTTATTATAGAATTTTTATTATAATGGATATAATATTTCTAATATTTTGTAAAAATATTATAATTATATATTAAATTATAATTATATAAAAAATTGATTGATATATAAAAGTGATTTCCATTATTAAAATTTTTAAAAATATAAAGAAATTAACTGTGAGAGTATGAAACATTACAATTATCATTTTACAAATGACATTCTTCACCTTTCATGAAATGATTTCCATTATTAAAATTCTTGCAAAAATATAAAGAAATAAACTGTGAGAATATCTCGTTACAATTATCACTTGCAACATAATATTCTTCAATCTTGTCTTCGTCAATCTCTGAAATAAACTGTGAGAATATCTCGTTACAATTATCACTTGCAACATAATATTCTTCAAATTTACTTAAATTTACTAATTAGTCTATTTACTAATTTCCTACATAAATCTTAACATTCAACATCTCCAAAAAAGTGAGAAATGAAAGAAGGAAAATGATTATAAATTGTTTAATATTGGTAACGTGAAACAATTGTTGGGATGCATGTTGTGGGTGGCTCCTTAATAAAGCGCATGTGCGAGTTTCAGCGTTTCGTTTGAGTCGACTCCGCCTACGCTAGGCTAGTGATACATGCGTTTTCTCTTTTGGCTAGTTACACGCGCACGCGACACTTTCGTCCGCCCCAAAGGTGAATCGTCCTCTAAACCACCCACACTTAGGCAGTATCCACACGGTCTCTTTTACTCCCACCATGCGACTGGTGGTGTTACATGAAACCGGCACGCGCGATTTCATTCATGCTTTCGAGCTGCACGTATACGTGCTCGCTATACGCGCTCTTCTCAAATAAACTGACAATAAGAAAAAACTATTCGATGAATTCCGACCCTCTCTTCATTATCTCAAAATAGAATCATTTTAGGAACCTAATCTACACCTTGATATCAAGATTAATAGGAAGATAATCTATCTTTCTACTTGACAAAATTTATTTTTATAGCTTCAAGAATTTTTCATTTATTTCGAAGTGAATTGCAATTTGATATATTCAACCTCTTGTTCTTAAAAATGAATTATTATCACTTGAAAAATTTTTGATTTTATTTTTATATTTTTTAGGAGGTTCACAGTTTTATTAGTCAAACGTTTTTCTCACAAGTATGAAAAAAAAATGAAAGAAAAAAAAGTATGCACCGTTTTTTGTATGAAAGTTGTTTTATATTTATATTATCTTTTTAGAAATGAAAGTGATCTTCAATTTTGTAAATAGAATGCTATATATTTTTTTATATCATATAAAAGCATATCAATACAAATTCAATTTATAAAATGACCTTTATATAAAGTCATACAAGGTCAAAAATAAAAAAAAAAAGTTTAAGTATTTTATGAATATCTCTTACATATTGAGAATATTCCATCTATAAATAAAATATTACGAAATATTTGAAAGTTTTCTTTCTTTTTTGACTTTACCTAATCTATTTAAAAAATTAAAAGTCACCTTCATTTCTAAAAAAGTAGTGCAAATACAAAAAAATTTCATATATCATATTACTTACAAAAGACAGTATTATTTCTTCCTCTTTCAGTTTTCCTTTTTATTTACAATTTACGAAAGAAATTGACTAAATATCTCTCTATAAATTGACTGTATAAGGTAGAGAAAGAAAGCACTGATTGATAAATATACATTCGTATTTGATGAAAATTTATTTTTATTATTCGAAGAATTTATTTACTTGTACTGGACTGAATTACAATTTCGCGAGTTTAATGTTCTATTATTCAAATTGATTTTGGTGATTTACAGAATTTCTATATCTATATGTTCTAACATGAATTTAGAATCCATCTATAATTTAATGAATTGAAGCTTCTATTATCAAGTATAAACTTTCATAGCTGAAAGAATTTTTTATTTGATTTTTATTTTATTTTGATTTATGCTGATAAAGTAGAAAACTGATGCTTGATACTAATTATTTATTTAATAAAGTTAATTTTTGTTATTTAAAAAATGTTTTGAAATGAATCAGTTATAGATAAATTATTATCAAAAATAAATGTTTATTATTGGAAGAAATTTTATATTTGTATACTTTGGAAGTAATCTTGATAAATTTAAATCTTATTTATCGAAATTAATTTTTATCGATCAAAATTATTTTGTTTGTCCAAAATTATTATTTGATGAACCCAATTCTTTAGTAAAACATTCAAATCAATATTTGTAGTTCGGAGAATTTGTATATCTGTGTTATTATGATTTAGAAAAGTGACCTACAGTTTGACGAATTTGATCCTTTATATTGCCTAAGAATTGTGAGCTTACAATTAATATTATTATATTAATATTAATTTTAAAATTATAATATGGAAAATGTAAGTTAATCTATTAATTATCAATTTATGTTAGATCGTACACGTTCCCAATTTTTTGAAATTTGGGAACGTTCTTAATTTATTCTAATCTTAATAATTAATATTATTCTTAATAATTAGTAATTACTCTAATCTTAATATGAGAACATCGAAAGTTAGATGAATATATTTTTAAACTAGAATATATATTTCTATAATACTATTTTCCTTTTTTTTTATTATTATAATAAAGAACGTCCATTTTGAAAAGAACAAACAACCTATTCAAAAATCTGTTTTCGCCATATAAAGATTAATGCGACTGATAGTTAAATTAAGACAGTACTTTAACAAAGAATTATTTGGAAAAATTAAAGTGAATGATTTTATGGAAGTGAAGGACAAGGAACGTTTGCGTGATGAATAGAATGACAATGATATTCTAGTATAGTTGATTTGCGGTCGAGGGATCACACGGAAGCGGTAAGAATTGACTTGGATATTCCACTGCAGCCTGTGAGAACGCGGACGATATTTCTTCATGAATTTATTAGATTGAGACGATCTCACGCAAGCATTCAGATACTTTAGAAGCCATGGAACCAATTTCTATCAGGTTAATCAGAGACGCTTTCACAGTTCTTCTCGATGAAATTTTAACGATGCAATCATTCGCACATAAACTCTGTTCTATTTTTTTCTTGTATAGATTAATTTCTACGGTTTTTGAATACGAGCCGTTCAAAAAACACACTGACTTATATCTATGAACTAAAAGACAGAGAAAAGTGATAATATGCTGAAAATATTCTTTTAAATTTTCTTTTGAATTTATCATTATTTATGTCATTTTTTTTTATGATAGATGAAATTACATGTCTTCTACATTGGCTCACAGAAATATTTAAATATCAGAGAAAACACTTAGATACTACATATTGCATGTATTACAAAAAAGTATTTTGAAATTTCAATAAGTTTATAATAAAATGTGATTCTCGTAATTATATTTGTTAAATTTAAAACTAATCTAAAAACATACATAGGAATTACAAGATAATTTTTACCTATCAAACATTGAAATGTATCAATATAATAGCTAATTGATTGTTTAAATTTTTTAATGATTTCTGCGAAGTACATACTTATATTACATTTCTTGTAATTTTTAAATATTTTTAGATTTCTTTCAAATTTAACTGCTATAATTATAATGTAATCAAGTCTCATTAAAATGCTAATGAAATTTCAAAATATTCCGTACAAAAAACATCACACATTCATGAAATGTTTCGTAAACATGTGTAAAATATGAAATTGAAAAATTTATAGAATGTGTAATTGATTATTTCAATTTCTGAGAGACTCATATGAAATTATTTTGATTTTATTTTAATAAACTTAGCTTTTTTGTAACATAAAAATTCATTCAAGATAACATTATTTGATAAATGTCAACTACTTATAAAGTTTTTTAAAACATCCTTATTTAAAATGAAAAAATAGATTTATGTTTTATAAATTTTTAATAATTTTGAAATAGATTTCAATACAGGATTTTTCTTTCCTTCAGAGAAAGAAGAATCTTTTTTAAATTATTTATATGAATGGTTTCGTAATTTTATATAAATGTTTTTAAATCTCATATAGATGTATATTTTTTGATATATTAAATTATATTAAATATATTTTATATTTAAATATTATTTTTACCATTCTCTCTGGATTAAGAAAGATCTTATATTGAAGAAATATTTTGCAAAACCTCACAATTTTTATATCAATTTTTTCACTTCATTTAAAATAGTTTATACCTTATTTCTCTTTCTGTCTTATCTCTATTATCTTATAAGAAACTCAGAAACAAATAAAACATTTATTAACATAAACTATCAATAATAAAAAATAATTGTTTAACTGATAAATTTATCTATACCACTTGCAATATATATCACTTAACCTAACCTAAACCTAGATAAGGAAATAAGCTAAATAAATTAATTGGAATTTGGAATTTTTTCGAAAAACTAGACTGTCATGAAGTCTAGAAATTTGCGTTATGAGTGTGTGTAAATTGTAAATCATTCCATGCATAAAGCAACAGAATCGACAGAAGATCAATCAAGATTAACAACTTCATTATTTTAGCTTATAAATCAAAAACGAAAAAATGTACTGAATTTCATGCATCAGCATAGCTAATGTGTCAAAATTTATTTTATTTACTTTAGTCATTTGTAATCAATAATGTATACATATGATGTTAATTAACGCGATTAAGCGTTTATTAAATTTTTAATAACAAAACAAATTTAATTAGTTTATTATGTCATAAAATCATAATACGTAAAGTAGGTACATTCTGGAAATCATAAAACTATATGTAGGTACATTCTACACAGTATATTATATTAATATTAACTTTTTTGGAGGATCTATATATTTTTATAAAAGAAATAGTTTTCTTTTTCAAAAAATTTATATACGTATGGATATATGATGATGTGATATATATGTATATATTATTTATATAAATAAATATATATTATATATTTATATATTTTATAAAATATATTTATATATCACATCATCACATATATAAAATATATATATATATATATATGATAATGTGACATAATATAAAGATTTGTACAAAATTATTAAAGTGGTTTTGGCGATTGGGAACATTTTAAGATTTTTTAAATGTTTTTTTATATTGTTGACTACGAATCTGTAATAGGATTGTAAAAATTTTTGACCTATATAATAACTTAGTAATTATTTTAATTAAATGAAAAAAATACATCTCGAAAAATATGAATTAAAGAATGCTTAATAAAATATAAAACATATAGGTATGATATTGAAGTGAGCTTTTATTTGAAAGAAATAGACAATAAGAAAGCGTGTATGTCGAGTTCAAAAATTAATAAAATGAATAGTGTTACAATACAATAATGGTCGACCAAACATAGCGAGCAATTATCAATGAACTATTTGTACCTATTTTGCATCATTATACTCGCTTGATTTGATATCTTGTGATTTAATCACTTAATTTCTTATGAAAAATAAGTACATTATTTTTTAGTCAATCAATTGTACTTTTATTTGAATTTTTGTTAATTTTTTTCCTTTCGTTATTGAGATAACTGAGCATGTGCATTATTTATCTGTTAATCCTCGTATTTGTCGAAAGACAAGAATTCTGATTGAATGAATAACAGTTTATTCTAGAGAAAATTGTTTCTTTTCGATCAAATGTATGGATTGTTTAGTTGACAATGTGTTTGCAATTAGCCTTTATTTAGATGGGATTCCTATTCTACGATATTTAAATCAAATTAGCTTCAATCTTCGATTTTAAAGGAAGAATACCAACATGACTGATGACTCTTTTAAAAATTTTGTTTTCATGCATAAAATAAAGAAGAGGAAAGACATTTTTTAAAATAAATTCATAGATATTTGTAATATTTATTTTTTCGAAATAAAATTTTTGATTAATTTCCGAACTAAGTTGTTAGTTCTATAAAAAAAAAAATTCCTATAGTACAAAATGTTAAATACAGATATGCAGATATATTATATTATATTATATACTAGTATATCTATCGAGTATATCTATATATAATTGATTACAATTGAAAGATTACATTTGATTACAATAAAATATTTGGCATAGCAATGTAAGCATATATTAATATATAAAAATAAAAATATTACAATATCTTTAAATAGTAATGTCTTTTCGCGGAACATGAGAAATGTAATTTAATAATTTAAAATTCCTATATTATAATATATATTAATATTATAATGAAATAAACTATATGTTTATATATATAAATGAAAAAAAAATAAAATATGTAATAGAACCATACACTTATACTTAAAACAATTTAAAATATGGAATTTTAAGTTAAATGAAAAGTTGATGTATCTTAAGGCTCAAAATTTAAGTGGGAAATACCAAGCAGTCTTTATCACGGCAAGAATGACTTCCGGTCAAGGAACATAAACTCCTCGAAACTGTCTTAACAACTACAAGAAACAGCTCTGACCGGTAGCTGTTACTCTCTTAGGGTATTTCCGTTCAAATTTCTCTGTAATTGTAATGTAATTGTTTTTATAATTCATGGAAATTTAATGATATATGGTAATATATTATTATATTACGAACTTTTATTATATATTATTATAAAAAAATACGAACTTTTGTGGAAAATTTTATTCTATTAAATAAAATATTATTCTATTATCTAAGTAAAAATACGTAATAAATTGCTTATTATATATTTCTTAGGTGGACAATTTTCTTTTTGAAATTCATTTCTCAAATTTATTCCTTACTATTTACTCATTATTGTTCAGTTAGTATAACGAAAGAATTAAATTAATTCAGTTACTCAGGAATCATTTCTATAACTCAATATTATTTTCTGTAATTTATTTTGGAATTTACTAAATTTACTAAATAATTTTTTCACAAATAAACTCATAGAAATAAGTAATTTACAATCGAAAAATCAGAAAATCAAATTAACTTATGAAATTAATTAACTCTATAAAATAAATCTTTTCATATTGAAATGTTACCAAGAAATCATGTATTGTTAGATAATTGTTTAATGGTTTTTCAAGACTGAAGATAGGGGTGTTCGAGCTGTTTCAACCCTAACATGACAGTTAAGACAAACCGCGTGGAGGATGTAGTAGCTAGGAGGTTAACCACTTCCGGTTAGAAGGTTACTTCCTGAGTTCATGGCTGGACTTACTCTAGGATAAACCGGAAACTACCCAATCCTAGCTAAAAGCTATTTAGGTCTAAATTTATGTTGGTGAAATATTTCTCTTAGATATTCGACCCTTTAAATGATAGAAAAATAAATACTTTAAATAATCTTTTAAATAAATACTTAATTCTAAAATAGGTACTTTAATTCTATTTAGGTCTAAATTTATGTTGGTGAAATATTTCTCTTAGATATTCGACCCTTTAAATGATAGAAAAATAAATACTTTAAATAATCTTTTAAATAAATACTTAATTCTAAAATAGGTACTTTAATTCATAGTATACAAATATTTTGTTTAATGATGGCATATAGAAATTATATTATGTATCTAGATGCAAACAATTATCTAACAACACAGGTTCGATAAAAAACCATAGTTGGTATTTAAAAATTTTTTTTATTCATAGTATACAAATATTTTGTTTAATGATGGCATATAGAAATTATATTATGTATCTAGATGCAAACAATTATCTAACAACACAGGTTCGATAAAAAACCATAGTTGGTATTTAAAAATTTTTTTTATCGAAGAAGATTTTATCAAAGAATTGATTATTGGAGGAATAAGAAACTTTTAGAGGTGATTAATTAAAAAATAAAGTTTTATTTAAAAATATAATTATGTGTTTGAAATTTAGGAAAGTATGAAATTCGTTCAACAATTTTGATAGTTGAATTGATTATTGGAGGAATAAGAAACTTTTAGAGGTGATTAATTAAAAAATAAAGTTTTATTTAAAAATATAATTATGTGTTTGAAATTTAGGAAAGTATGAAATTCGTTCAACAATTTTGATAGTATATGTATAGTATCATAATTTTCTTCTTCTATCTTCTTGAATAATACAGGCTTTATTTGGAATTCCTTTTATCGTCAAAGATAACGGAAATATTTCAATACATACATAAGATGGAATACTTGAATATCATAGCTGCTTACGACCGCTTTTCAAACAATTAAAGCAAAAAAAAATATAAAAAAAATCATTCCAAATAAAAGGGTTTGTGTAATAAGGAGTCATAAAGTTTTTAGAAAGTGACAGAAAATTTCTTATAAATATTTAAAAAAATAAATGCTCTTATCTACTATA